>BQNB010070781.1:27500-33008 GCA_026074375.1 Tanacetum coccineum
ACATTGGCTCAAGCACTTACAGCTTTGAAAAGTGCAAAAGTTTAAGAAAAAGGGGATGTTATTAAAGAGCCAAGTGTACCAGTTAGTACTGCTTCAACAAAGGTTAGTACTGTTATACCAACAACTGCTGCTACAACAATTACAGCTATTAGCTTAAGACCTAGAGCAAAAGGGATTGTTTTTCATGAACAAGAGCAAGAATAAGAGCAAGCTCATACACTAATAGTTTCTTCACAACAACCAACACAGGTCAAGGACAAGGGTAAAGGCAAAATGGTTGAAGAAGAACATGTGACGAAAATGTCTAAGAAAGAGCAACTGAAGCTTGATGAAGAACTTGCTTTGAAGCTACAAGCTAAAGAAGATGAAAAAGAAATGCTTGCCAAGGAAAAAGCTCAAAAAGTTAAAGAACCTAACATTGCTTGGGATGATATTCAAGCTAAAGTAGAAGCTGATTATTAGTTGGCTCAAAGACTGCAAGCTCAAAAGCAAGAAGAGTTGCCTGATGCAGATAAGGCTACATTATTTGTACAACTCTTAGAGAAAAGAAGAAAATTCTTTGTAGCAAAAAGAGCAGAGGAAAAAAAGGAACAAACCACCTACCAAAGCTCAACAAAGAAGTATCATGACTACTTATTTGAAAAACATGGCAGGATGGAAGCCCAAAGACTTAAAGAATAAATCCTTTGCAAATATCTAAGACTTATTTGACAAAGCTATGAAGAGGGTAAACACCTTTGTAGACATGGATACAGAATTAGTAAAAGAGAGTTCCAAGAAAGCTGAAGTAGAGACAACACAAGAAAGCAGCTCAAAGAGAGCAGGAGAAGTCCTGGAACAAGAAAGCTCAAAGAAGCAAAGGGTGAATGATGATAAAGAAACTGAAGAGCGTAAGCAATGTATGGAAATCATTTCAGATGACGGAGATGATGTAACTATTGAAGCTACACCTTCATCTACCAAATCTCCAACCATTATTGACTACAAGATCTACAAAGAAGGGAAGAAAAGCTATTTACAAATTATCAGAGCATATGGTAATTCTCAGATGTATTTAACTTTTGGAAAGATGCTTAAAAACTTTGACAGAGAAGATTTGGAAGTTCTTTGAAGTATAGTTAAAGCAAGATTTAAGAAGACAGAGCCGGTGAATTATGTGAAAACCTATAAGATCGTTGTAGCTGTAGTTTGTTAAGAACTAATCTAGGATAATGATAACATAGGCGGAATATTCAAACATAGAATCAATATTATCATAACAAGGTTTTACCAAACATTCCAAGCCCTAATATTATTTGATCAAAACAATACGGTTACATCAATGAACTGTAACAGGGATCAAGGAAAACCTTGATTACCTTGAGGCTAAACCAACTAAACCTTAAGCGTCCACTTAGAGGACTTGACGCCTAGAACACACACACACTTTTCTGGTGTTTTACATCTTGACACATATAAAACTATATCTAGGGATCTCTTTATATAGTATAGTCCATCTAGATTTACAAGGGAAAACATAATTATATAAGGAAACTAAATCTTTTAATTCTTTAATAAACTTTATCTTTATCTTCAAGAATCATATCTTTTGGAATCTTTTATCTTTTGTAGAATAAACTCCACCAGCTTGTAGAATTCCATAATGCTAGATTCAGTCCTTATGTTTCGTTCTTGTTTTGTCTTATCAACTCAAATATAATTCCTAACAAATTACATGAAAATTTTCTTACATCTTAATTTGAAGACCATGTTTGAACATCATCTTGAAGATAGTGTATGGAAGAATCAACAAGGGTTAGTTAAAGTGCTAAACTGGAAGATTTATGATTCTTGTGGAGTTCATTGTGTGACAATGCAGAACATACTTTATTATTAGTTGGTTGAGAAGATGTATCCGCTTACAAAGCAAACACTACATCAGATGTTCAATGACGTGAAGCTCAAAGTTGATTATGAATGTGAAATGACATTTGAGCTTCTTAGATTGATCAAGAAATAGCTTAAGGAAGGCTATGTATCTTAATGAAGTGTTTGGAAGCATCCTCCTAGTAATTATGAAGCTTTTAATGAAGAAACTTGATGATTTTGAAGATAAATATCAAGTTTAGGGGAGGATTGTTGGGATTAAAAGTCTTCTTGAAGTTACTACTGTTAAGTTAGTGCTGCTGGTACAAAAGTTTCTACTATTGGTATAAAAGTTAATGCTGCTGAAAGATTACAACTGCTAAAAGGATAAAGAGTGCTCAGAGAAAAGATAAAGATTGCTTGTGGGATATGTATGAGATATTTTTGTAAAAGATGCATATAAGTTATTTGTTTAGAAGATCATGATAACTTAGGAAAATATTGTAATCCCATTAGGACTCCTTGGTGTATAAAAGGAGGTCCTAGGGTATAGAATTCAATGTATTAGTAACAAAGTATCAAATTGAGTCATTTATAGAATTATCATAGCTTCAAGGTTTTGTAAACCTAACACTATTAAGAGTGTTCGTATTATATTAAGGCTGAAAGTTTGGTAAACTGTTTGTTCTTGGTCTTATTCATTACTGTTTCATTGAAATTCTTCTTAATATCATTGACTAGATTCCGCATAGTCTTTGATATTCACAATCAAATTTTCTATCATAGTTGTTTTGAATTAATTCAATACAACTTAGCCTTATACAAGCTAAGCAAGATCTATTATATTGAGATCAACAATAAAAGATGTTGTGTTTTTACATCTAGTGAACTTGTAGTAATTAAACTATGTTATAAATCACAAATAAAAAGTTATATATATATATATATATATATAGTAATATATATATATATACTATATATATATCATAATATATAATATATAAATATTTATATATATACTATATTAGCGTGGCCAACGCCGGCCTTATAAAGGTCTGCATAGAATTACCTAGCAAATAAACTTAATATGATGATAGTACGGCTCAAGACGATTCCGAGGATATAGAGAACTTGAAAAACAGACTTAAAACGAGAAAGATATGGATTTTACAAGATACTGGTAACTATATATATAAAAACAATTTTTATAAAAACTACACATTCTAATCAGTTTTTGAAATACATTTTTGAGGGCTTTCGGGTCCGAATCGGCTTTAGTATAAAACTATAATGTTACCTAGAATGATATTTTACTTTAATTTTGCGAATTTCTAAGCCTAAAAGTGTATTAAAAGTAAGTAAAACGTCACTAAAACTAGACAACTTTTTATATAAAATTTCTACACTATTTTTCCTCACATGAAGAGTAAAATTATATTTTCAGACATTTTCGATCAGTTAGAACGGTAAAAACGTTAGGAAATATTATAGCATCACTTATATAATATTTATACGCGGTTTAAATCTTTATAAATATTATTTTACGAATTAACTAAACTATATATATTGTCATTGCAAAAATAATAAAAGCAGTAAACTTAACGTAAACACTATTTCGATTTATTAAAGTTAAACACAAACTATTATTTCGTGATATAATTATATAAAATATATTGTTGTATTTATTTTAAATACATTATTCTTACACGGTCTATAATTAATTAGGATGCATTCCAGATCATTTGTGACGATTACTTTGTTGATTTTTACGATAATCAATACTTTCACTAGAGGTGAGTTCATAGCCCCACTTTTCATGATTGACAATATTTATACAAATCTCGCAGTGAGATACATGCATTGTTTTACAATTAGACGCAAGTACACTTTTAAACAAATTACGAGTTTGTCTAAGTAGCGATAACCCACTATGCCCTCTATCATGAACTGTTAATTACCTTGTGTAAGCGCGTGTGTTATGAATAGATCTATTTGGGATTGACATCCCCGTTCGGGTGAGTAGCACTCACTAGTTTTGGCGGACCGAACTAACGGACGTATACCATATGTTGGGATTCTTGATTTTATGAGACAAAGTGAATAAAAGAATGAAACAAAAGGACATAAATGCAAAGCTGGAATTCTTCAAAAGATGGAAGATTTTGAAGAATCTAGAAGATCTCCTTATTCAGATAGAAGATAACAGAAGATATTCCTAAATGTTTAAAAGATTTATTTGTTTCATGTTTATCTTCCTTTGTAAGTCTTGGACTCCTTATGTTATAAAAGGAGGTTTCAAGCATGTAGTTTAAGTGTGCACAGAAAATGTAGTCGACTAAAGGTGTGTGTGTAGGCGTGAGTCTCATTGTAGACACCTAGTGTTTAGCCTCAAGGTCAAGGTAACTTGATTCTGTTAAAGTTCATTGATGTAACCGTATTATTCTGATCAAATAATATTGGGGCTTGGAGTTTTAATAAAGAAAAACCCTGTTATGATAACTTTGATTTGTTCTTGTTCCGCTGCATGTTATTGTCTTTGTTATCATGATCCTAGATGAGGTCTAAACAACCTCGAGCTATAAACGATCTAAGAACTATCACGTGTTTTAGTTCTAACAAGAGGTTTGTTGTTTGTCCATTTAAGATCAAAAGTGTATTGGTTGATTTGATTACTTAGAAGTCGTAAGATGTTAATTCTAAGATATTATGGTTTTTCCTAAAACCCTAATTCAAATAAAAGAGTTTCTTATGCTCGTATTGTATCAACCAGGTCTTAAGGTTTCGACGAGCAAGGTTACAAGAATAGCTTTAATGGTGGACAATAAATTCGACTATGGTTACTGCTCATTCAAGTAAGATTATTGCTAATGTTTTCATAGTTGACTGATGTTACTGGTAGGTGAATAATTGTTTATACTGCTTGGTTCAAAGGATAGTACGGTTAGTTTATTGTTAGTACTGCCAAGTAGTATATTAATGCTACCAGGTTACGGGTTAAAGCTGCCAAGGATGTTAACAAGTTAGTGCTGTCGACATATGTTACTACTGTTTGGTTTGTAATGTTTATTGACAAGGGTTCAAGTATGTTAATGTTGTTTCAAGTTGACTGGTATGGAGTTAATACAGTTTCTATTTTGTACTGCCATAAGGAAAGTTAATATTGCTCGTTTATTATTAATACTGCTACAAAGTGACAACTTAGTGACACTAAAAAGCGTCATAAAATGCCATGGGAGGAAGGAGTAATCAGATTTGTGACACTTTGGTAACAGATAAAGTGTCGCTAAATAGTATAGGAGGAAGGAGAATACACATTAGTGACAATTTAGTGACAGATAAAGTGTTGCTAATATACTTTTGTTATATATCTCAATTCTGGTGGATCGAGTATACACTTGGATAAATGGATAGTTGGACTCTTATCAAAGTAGGCTGATATTTGAACATGGGCCTGAAATTTCGATTACAACAATCTATTATTGGCCTTGTCGAATTTTGGTATATTAATGGATTATTTAGACGAGTACATGTTTATGGATTTGAGCCATTGGTTTATATCGAAATTATTTGGATGCGTGGTTTTAACGTTGGGCTTAGTCATACTAACAGGTCACATACATTTATAGTATGAGATTATGTTCAACATTAGTTCTTCTATGACTT
>BQNB010070782.1:0-33008 GCA_026074375.1 Tanacetum coccineum
CACCTATATATATATATATATATATGTATATACACGTATATATATATATATATATATATATATATATATATATGTATATACACATATATATATATGTACATACACATATATATGTACATATACATATACATATATATATATACATATACATATACATATATACACATATATATATATAATATATAATACTATAAATGTAAAACCACCTTTCAAATTTCTGTTGGAAATATAATGTAATTGTGAGAAGCGAGTCATATTTGAAAATGGGTATAGAGGTACAGAGTGTATACCCATCAAGTAACTGATTTTCTTTGACTCTTTTAGTGGTTAGATTAAATGGGCGGTTTCAACATTAATTTTTTATAACCACCTTGACCTATTAAATGGGCAGTTTCAACATTAGATGTTTATAACAACTTTGACCTATTCAAATGACATGTTTGACTGCATTAAATGATCATGAATTGGTCATGTAACCACTAATTCTTATAATTATGGAGGCTAATTATGAAGAGATTAATGGGCTCATTAATCTCTCATAATTTCCATTGATTAGGGTTTGAGTAAATCCCCTATAAATAGGGATCAAAATTGCATGAAAAAATAGACAAAAAACATAAACACTTAGAAGCGAAAGGTTCTTAATTTGTACCTGAAACAATAACAAGCACTTGGTTTTATCCTAAGGAGGTGTTTGTGTAACCCAGGCATAGGGTCGAATAATCTTCTTTGGAAAGTGATTACACGACTTCAAGTGATATTCAGTAACTATTTTGGTAATTAGCTAGGCTATTGATTGTCTTCATCCTGATCTGGGATCTACTACAACCAACAACACTTAATGAACCAAGTTCCTTAGGAACTAAATCTGGTAGTGGTCCCAGGCGTCAAGAAAACATGGGGGATACTATTGCTCAAACTGGGTTTAAGAATGTATCTAAAACTTCTAATGATTCACTGCTTGCATGAGTTAACACACCTCGAAGTGATGAGGATAGTCTAAAACTAAAGGAATTAATGGAATTATGTACCAACTTACAAAATAGAGTTATTGATCTGGAGAAAACTAAGACCTCTCAAGCTCAGGAGATTATAAGTTTGAAAAGGAGGGTCAAGAGACTAGAAAAGAAGAATATGTCAAAAATTCATGGGCTTAAAAGATTATACAAGGATGGTTTGTCAGCTAGGACTGAATCCTCTAAAGATAAAGGTTTGGGTGAAGAGGATGCATCCAAACAAGGGAGGATTGATGATATTGATACTAATGAAGACATTTATCTGGTCAATGTTCACAGAGATGAAGACATGTTTGGGGTAAATGATCTTGAAGGTGATGAGGTGATTGTTGAAACTGAAGTTGATCATGAGGTGGTTGTTGAAACTGAAGTTGCTTCTAAAGATGTGAACTTAAGTGTTGATGAAGTTACTTTAGCTCAAGCACTTGCAGCTTTGAAAAGTGCAAAACCCAAGGCTGACAAGGTTATGTTACAAGAACCAGAGCAGGGTACAATTACAACAACAACTGCTGCTACAACAGTTACAGCTGCTAGCACAAGACCCAAGGCTAAAGGGCTTGTTATTCATGAAGAGGAGCAAGCAACTACACCAACAGTTTCTTCTCAACAACCATCACAGGTTAAGGTTCAGGACAAGGGTAAAGGAATCATGGTAGAAGAACCTTTGAAGATGAAGAAGAAAGATCAAATCAGTTTTGATGAACAAGAAGCTATAAGATTACAAGCTGAATTTGATGAAGAGGAGAGACTTGCAAGGGAAAAAGATGAAGCCAATGTTGCTTTAACTGAAGAATGGAATGATATTCAGGCTAAGATTGATGTTGATTATCAATTGGCTCAAAGATTGCAAGCTCAGGAGCAAGAAGAATTGACTGATGAAGAAAAGGCAAGATTGTTTGTACAATTCTTAGAGCAAAGAAGAAAACATTTTGCAGCTAAGAGAGCAGAAGAGAAAAGGAACAGACCTCCAACAAGAGCTCAACAAAGGAGTATCATGTGTACTTATTTGAAAAACATGGAAGGATGGAAGCCTAAAAGCTTAAAGAACAAGTCCTTTGCCAATATTCAAGAATTGTTTGACAAAGCTTTCAAAAGGGTGAACACCTTTGTTGACTACAGAACTGAGTTGATGGAAGAGAGTTCCAAGAAAGCAAAAGTGATGGAAGAGAGTTCCAAGAAAGCTGAAGCAGAGATAGCACAAGAAAGCAGTTCAAAGAGAGCAGGAGAAGCTCTGGAACAAGAAAGCTCTAAAAAGCAAAAATTAGAAGAAGACAAAGAGTCTGAAGAGCTTAAACAATGTTTGGAAATAATTCCAGATGATAGAGATGATGTAACTATTGATGCTACACCTTTATCTACTAAATCTCCAACCATTGTTGACTACAAGATCTACAAAGAAGGAAAGAAAAGCTATTTCTATACTTCGTCTTCAGTCATAAAAATTCTTAAATGCTTTGACAGGGGAGATTGGAAACCCTGTAAATTGGAAAAAGCTAAGCATGGTCAACAAGGCCATAGAGGGCAAATGATAGAGTGCTTAAGTGGTGATCCAAAACTATGTTTGATCCACATGTTGAAGATCAAGATGTGGAGTAATCAACAGATTAACAAAAAGGGTTGGATTCGAAAAATATCATGACTCGTCGTGAGTTCATCCTTTAAGTATGCAGACATATGTATAAAAAACGATTCAATATGCTGGTAGAGAAGAGATATCCCCTCACACCTGCTACAATTACATATATGCTGAATAAGAAGCTTCAATGTGATCATTTCAATGAAATGGTATATCAGCTTCTTAAACTTCTTACAAAACAGCTTAAGAATCAATGAAGTGTTTAGAAGCATCCTCCTGGTAGATTAATGAAGCTCTTCAAGAAGAAGACTTAAGATTTTTGAAGAAATAATATCAAGTTTAGGGAGGATTGTGGGTATTAATAAGAACTTCATGATGATCTGAAGTTACTTGCTGCAAAGTTTAAAATGCTCTGCTGTGTATAAGTTACTACTACTTGTTAAGAGTTAATGTTGCTGGTACAAAATTACAACTGCTGAAAGATTACAACTGCATGAAGATTACAATTGCTGAAAGATAAAGATTGCTTGAAGATCAAGATAACTATGAGATAAGGATTGTTATTTATAGAATAGATAATATATTGTAAATCAACTAGTACTCCTTGGTGTATAAAAGGAGGTCCTAGGGCATTGAGTTTGTAATCTAGAAATCTTTTGTTTATGTATCTTAGTCGTATAATTCATAGCTTCAAGGTTATGTAACCCTAATACTAGGAGAGTATTCGTATTATTTGTAATAATAATATTGGAGCTTTTATTGTTGAAATTATAGTGTTTTGTGTTACTAAAGAATTCTTCTTTATAAAAAAAATATTATTCTGCATAATCTTTAGTATTATCAAACAAAGTTTCTTAACTAAGTTGTGTTAGATTTATCTAGCATAACTAATCCCTAAACAAGCTTAAGGAATTCGATCATTAGAAGTTAACTAGGATCCAACAAAGTATGCTCAAGGATAGCTCTCTCTCAGCCATATCTATATGCCTCAGAAAGTACCGTTTTCCTTAATTTTCCTTATTTTATCTCTATTATCAAATATCACATTGAGGCCAATGTTCAACTTAAGTGTGGAGGGGAGCCAAATAGGAAAAATTAATCATATCCCTCCATGTTTTCCCTGCTAAAAATTTTCTAACTGATATTTTATAAAAAAATCTTAATATATATATGCTTTCAAAGTATAAAATGCTCTAATAAGGCAAATCCAACCGGATTGACATTATAGCTAGCACAACCTACTCCACTAAATTATGAGAAATTATAAGCCTCGAGAATATTCGGTTACCCACTTTTGGTCCAAGATCATTGATCTCGTTTTTATTTTTGGGGGGGGGGGGGGGGGGGGTGTATGGTTCTTTTTTTTTTTCCTTTTTTTTTTTTTTTTTTTTTTTTGGGGGGGGGGGGGGGTTTTTTTTTTTTTGTTTTTATTTTCCTTTAGCTTGTCGAGTTAAAGGAAGAAGCTATCAATGTATCTATTCCATCACTATGTATGTGTACATGTGGTTTTGTCACCTTTTCTAGAGCATTGGTATTGGTTAATCATTAAATTTGAGCGAGCCAGTAATTTAGAAAGCTTTAAAACTTGTGCTTAATCATCATTTACTAGACCGAAGCCATAAACGCAATATTGAATCAGCAAGTCCCTGCTCTTACAAGCACTCCCTTAAGTGCTAAGTTGTTGAAATACCTAAGTTGAATGAAGAAGTTCTATGCCAAGCCTTAGCTATCATATGAATTTTTTTTATATATGTATGTAGTTCAAAGAAATAAAGGCTTATGTTTTGCTACGTGAAAATTGTTTCCGCTCCAGTATCAAGTTCTGCCATTCGGTCAGGTTTATGTGTTAAGTACAAGCCTATGGTAGCGGTCTAGATTATGTTTGTGTAAATTGAGTGTTTTTCACAAATATATAAACCCTGTCTGGTGTGCATGAGTGAAATAAAAAATCAACAAACACTATTCCTATGTGAGGTGCTATGTTATATGTCTATGCCTGAAAAGTTACCTAATATGCAAACTCTTATAAAATCCAAATTTTCTCCACGTCACGATAAATGATTTTATTTTCTTGCTTCGATTGCTTGAGGACAAGCAATAAGCTAAGTGTAAAGGAATTTAATAACGCCCAAATTATACATGTTTTCAATGACTTTATTTGTATATATTTTATCATTTCTCGTAAACCTTCGATACTTAATAGCTTAAAATTGTTGCAGGTTCACTTGAAGACATCCCGAGGTTAGATACATAAAAATCAAATACTTACACATTAAATAACACACCATTCAAGAGAGGATCATCAATCAAGCCCAATGTGCCAAATGTGCGCCGCACTTACCATTTATGCGTCGCACTTACCTTCAAATCAAAGACAGTCAACAAGTATGCCGCACAATCTTTTGTGTGCGCCACACTTCCCATCTGATATGAAGAATTTATGAAGACTTTAATGCTACTCATTTACACCCTAAGTACGCAGCACATATTCTCTTGTGCGTCCGCACTTACTCAATAAACATTTAATACTTGTGCATTGTAATCACCAGTGCTCCACATAATCTTGTTGTGTGCGCCAACTTACAACCCGAAATTCAGCCTATAAATAGGGCTCAAATCTCTCATATTTGATATACCACACTCATCGACTCAACACAAACTAACAAAACACAAACACTCCATATGAAACAACGCAAACCCCTTATCTCCAAAATAAGAACACCATAACTTTGGAGATTCAAGAATAAAGAACCAAGAAGAGGAAGAACATCATATTAGTATATAGCAATAAATGAAGTGTTGTTTATTAAAGAAATAAAGTGTTATGAACCTCCTTAGCCATTGATAGCTAAATCTCTCATGACTACGCACGTGATGTTATGAAAATGAATAAGCATTTGGTATGATCGGATCCTCTGTAATCTCAAGCTTATGTTTGCAAAATCCTAATAAATCTATCATATCCATCTTTGCTTATCAACTTTAAAGTTATATAATCTTATCATTATAGGTCGAATACGTGGTATATGTGGTTTTAAAGATTGTTTTCTATGGTCCTTTATCGTAGTTTGGCCAAGAAATTCCTACTTTTGTAAATTGATTAACAAATAACTTTGTATATATAAGTAACTGGATTTTTTGAGTGACCACATTGGATTCAGTTAACTAAAATATAATTCTTAAAGTTTAATTAAGTTAGTTTGTGAAAATGTATTTCTAACTAGAAAATCCTTTTTATAAATATTAAAAGTCCCACGTAGAGGTCAATAACATTACCAATAACTTATAAATTACTTTTCAACAACCGAAGTATGGCATCTTTATTATCATTGGTAAAACAAAAAGTTATTTTCAAGTTAAAACCTATTTTCTTTCTGATTATTAGAACACTACTCAAATCCCTATGGAATGACCTGGTCTTACCTAAAAGGTTATACTACATACGTGGGTTATACTTTTACCCGTGTGTTTCCCCCATAATAAAATTGGGTAATTTTAGACATTATAGAATTAAAGCTTTTGAAACACATCAACTTTTCCTATGACAAAAAGTTCATATTTATAAGGGTAATAATAGCTGATTTATGTCTGATTATAATAAGTTAATGATGGAACTTAATAACTTTTCTATGGAAGTTTTTAAGATATGGTATTGATATTTGTATGCTCTCACTACATTGGAAAGTGATTACCTATGATCAGCTGGTTATGGTAGATTTGATGAAGATGACGTATCTATTGCCATAGCTCAACTGGTTCATTGGTTTGTTTAAATAAGAAGTTTTTGTAGCAGCTTATGGTTTTTTTAGGAATAGTTGAGATTGGAAAGAATTTGCCTTGCCTCCCAGCAGGAGTAATCAGGTTCTTTTTCAGATGTTATACAATGGTTATGATTATTATTCCTGTACTCTTTTTCCTTGTACAAGCTTTTTCCCACTGGGTTTTGCTTGTAAAGGTTTTTTAATGAGACAGGTTCTATAGTTGATTATCTATTTGGTATTCATCCTTTTTAAAGACTGTACAAGAGGGAATGAAGACTTCTGGGCTCTCCATGTATTCTTATTTATTTACTGGGTGAATTCTGCATATGGTGATGGTTCTATGTGTATTGATTGGTCTTAGTGCAACGATGATTCAAAAGTATGTTTGTTTGGTCTCATAATATGAAGCTAGTGCTAGATACATGGATTACAGCCTGGATGGATTATGGTTTAAGTATCAAGTAGTAGTCTGAATCTTTTGCTTCTTTTATATTGTTTTGTCTTGTATTTGAGCATGGAAAGTGTCCATTGCCTTTTCTATTTTGCCAAAGTTTAATTGGGTTTTTAGGGATGGTCCTACCCTTTCACCTTTGTGCTTATTTGTTACATTCTTGCCTAATTTGGTTTGTTTTTATGAAAATTAACTCTTTCCTAACAAAATTGGAATAAGGGAAAGTGGTAAGTGTAATTAAAGTAGTTTACTTTTCACATGATTTTTAATATTTGTTATCAACAAAACATAGTAAGAATCGGTAACATAGAAATAAACTTTTTTATATCGGTTTATCGTAGATTTGTATTAACTTATTACTTTTTTGACAAAGTTTATAAAGTGATACTCCTAGCATGCATGTTCTTCTGAATTTATACATAGTTATCAGGCTAAAGTTGAGGACTAACTATGAAGTGTTTCATTTTTATCAAACAAATGTTTAATGCATAAAGCAGTAATCAAATAGTTTTATAGTGTGATAACTTAATTCACAAAATGGAAACAAGGTAATTTATAGGGTGACAACAAAATGGTTTGTGAGATAACTGTAAGATTTTTTATAAGATAATAGCTAAGTAGCTCATAGGGTGATAGTAAAATAATTTATATGATGAAAACAATATGGTTTCATAAAGTAAAAAAATGATTTGTGAGATGATATTAACTGATGGTTTTTAGATGTGATAGTAAAATGTATATAAGATATCAAGAAGATAGTTCATAAGATGGTGGAAAGAAAATTGTAAAAATGATAGTAACTTTGTTTATAAAATAATGGCGAAATAGTTTTTAGTTTACAAAAAATACTTGAGTAGTTTATAAGTGATGGTAAATTGGTTTATAAGGAAATAGTGAATCTGATTATTATAATAGATGGTATCAAAATGAGTTTTATGAGGTGATAGTAACTTAGTTCGTATATGATAGCGAATTATTTTATAGTGATGGTAAATTTGTTTATGAAATACTAGTGAAATAGTTTATAAATGTTAGCAAAAGTTTCATAAGGTGATGGTAAAAGAATTTTTCATGGTAATAACAAAATAGGTTATTAGGTAATATCAAAATGGTTTATGTGATGAAAAACATAGTTTTATAAAGGGTGGTATTTATTACTAAGATAAAGTAAAAAAGTTTAATAAATTCGGTTTAGTTTTACCCGATAGTAAGATAATTTATTAATGATAGTAAGACAATTTATTAACGATAGTGGGAATAGTTTATAAAGCGATTGTGAAATAGTTTATAAGATGTTAGTTTATTTGACAATAGTAAGATAATGATTAGTAAAGTAGTTTATCATGTGGTAGTGAAATGGTTTACAATGTAGTTGTAAAAATGTTTGAAGGGTTATAATAGTTTAGGGAGTGGCTTGCATAAATAAATAGAGGGTTAATGTAAAATCGACAAGGTTTTCACGACACATAAGTTTGATATATAATTTAAATCATCCACGCGTACAACAAAATTCAAAAGAAAGTACAACACAAATTCCTATAGGAACTAGAGTCTAAGAAATTTCCTGCTTAGGTTTCACTAGGTAATACGGGAAGGTCTCTCCCTAAACATTAACATTATTTGCCATGACACTAGAGTCTCCACAAGTTTTTTCTTTCCATTTCTTGCTCACTTGGTTCTAGGTTCTTCCTTTCTAGACAACCATTCTTGTAATGTCCTAGCCTTCCACACTCATAACAGGTAACTTCAGCTTTTGTTTTAATAACCACTGAGGAGTCCTCTTCTGCTTCGCTCTCGGGACTGGGTCCTATAATCTCTAGTTTGATGACCAACCTGCTTGCAATTGCCACATTTTGCCGCACATGGGCCGGTGTGGTGAAACTTGCACTTGTTACACAATGGTAGATTTCCAGCATCGCCATTCTTGTTGCCTGGCCCAGCGGTGTGTGCTCTAATCACTTTATGCCCTTTGTCTTGTTGTTGGCTAGAGCTCGCCACCGGGGATACCATCCTACTTCTTCTGTTCGCTAGGCATTCTCATACTACTTTTGTCATTTGTCGTTCCCCTAGTTCATTCAGTCCTATCCACAATGGTCTTGCCAGATATAACAATCAGTCTCGAAGCATTAGCCATGCTTCGTGGGGCTACAGTTTTGCTTGATTTTTCTCTAAAAACTCATCCCTTGATACCGTATGTTGTCATTGTTTCTTTAGGATCAAAGGAGAAGTAAAATATAATGAGCACTTAAGTTTGAATCTTGTAAGAGTTGCTTAAGATAGAGAAGATTTTGTATGCCAAATTTTTCCAATGTTAATTTGATTCCTAAATTACAGTTTCCTCGGTCACAGAGAGAATGACATCCAGGTATTCACTTGGACGCCTGCCAAGAATCGAATCCATTAAGATTGGGCATCTCCTAAGTTAACCAACGGAGATTCGTCAATTTTAGGTCTTGCTGGGTAAATACAAAGATTCAACGAAGGATTTTCGAAGAAGCCAACACCAAGTGACCAAGATCACTCAGAAGAAGGTCAAGTTTGAGTGGGGTGACCAAACAAAAACAATGTTTCAACAGGAATAAGTAAATGTGTAGTTCGCAATTATGGCTATAAACCAGAAGGGTAAGCAAAGATTTCATCGTATACTGCTATGCTTCAAGAAAGGGTTTTTGGTGTTTGTATGTTGAAGCAAAGAGAGAAGGGAATGCTTATATGCATTACGGCCAGCATGAAAATTATGAGAAGAACTATAACGACTCATGATTTGGGAACTATGGAGCGGTAAGGTGTTTTTCTCTAAAACTCTGGAGACAGGAACAATCTGTAACGAACCAAGTGTACAGTGTTTCACTGATCACAAAGTTACAAACACATTCTAATCAAAAAAAAAAAAAGGAAAGCAGAAATGAGGCAGCGTCGTTGGTTAGAATTACTTAGTGATTACGATTGCGAGATTCGTTATCACCAGGGGAAAGCAAATTTTGTCGTTGATGCCTTGAGCAGGAAGGAACAAGAGCCACCATTAAGGGTTCGAGCCTTAGTAAATGGATTCGTGCTTCAGTCTGAGCATGGACCAAACCAGAAACACATTTGAGCTCAGACTGAAGCACGAAAACCAGAGAACATCAAGAAAGAAGATGTTGGAGGTATGTTGGGTGTTTTTTGAAAATTCAAGATCCAAGAGAAATTTAGAACAAAAAAAAAAATAAAGAAAAGTTAGAACCCCGCGCGGATGGAACTCTATGCTTCAATGGCAGGAGTAGGTTACCATGTTATGGTGATTTGAGGACTGTGATCATACACGAGTCCCACAAGTCAAAATACTCTATTCATCCGGGTTCTAATAAGATGTACCAAGACATGAAGAAGCTATATTGGTGGCCCAATATGAAGGCAAACATCGCCACCTATGTTAGCAAGTGTTTGACCTGTGCTAAGGTCAAGGCAGAACATCAAAGGCCATCAGGATTGTTGGTACAACCTGATATACCTCAATGGAAGTGGGACAATATCACTATGGATTTCGTCACGAAGCTTCCTAAGTCGTCACAAGGCTACGACACTATTTGGGTGATTGTTGACCGACTCACTAAGTCCACAATCTTTGTACCAATAAGAGAGACTGATCCGATGGATAAACTTGCAAGAATGTACCTAAAGGAGGTGGTCACGAGGCATGGAATACCTCTCTCGATTATTTGTGATCGTGACCCTAGGTTCGCATCAAATTTCTAGAGGTCACTTCAGAATGCTTTAGGTACTAGTCTGGATATGAGTATTGCGTACCATCCACAAACAGACGGACAAAGCGAGAGGACTATTCAAACTCTCGAGGATATGTTGCGTGCTTGTGCAATCGACTTTGGAAAGGGTTGGGTTAACCATTTGCCATTAGTCGAGTTCTCATATAATAATAGCTATCACGCTAGCATCAAGGTCGCACCGTTTGAAGCCCTTTAAGGTCAAAAGTGTCGTTTACCCGTTTGTTGGGCCGAGGTTGGAGAAGTTTAACTCACTGGTCTAGAAATAGTACAAGAAACAACTGAGAAGATCATTCAAATCCACTATAGAATTCAAGCTGCAACGCAGATCACAAAATAGTTTACGCGGATTTAAAGTGTAAATCGATGGACTTTCAAGTTGGGGATAAAGTTATGCTTAAAGTTTCGCCTTGGAAAGGGGTCGTACGTTTTGGCAAACGAAGGAAGTTGAACCCTAGGTATGTTGGACCATTCAAGGTATTAGAAAAGGTTGGAGAGGTTGCTTACAAGCTCGAGCTTCTGCATGAGCTGAGCAGGGTACATAATACATTTCATGTATCCAACTTGAAAAGTGCCATACCGACGAACCATTAGCCGTTCCGTTGGATGGACTTCACTTTGATGACAAGCTTTAATTTGTCAAGGAGCCGGTAGAAATCATGGACCGTGAAGTTAAACGGTTGAAGTGAAGCCGCATTCCATTAGTCAAGGTTCGATGGAACTCTAGGCGAGGCCCTGAGTTTACTTGGGAATGCGAAGATCAATTCAGGAAGAAATATATGCACCTCTTCACAAAGACCGCACCATCGTCAAGTGCCGTGTCTTAAGCCTTGAGCACAAGGCTCACTTAACGGGGGGATACTATAACACCCCGTGTTTTAGGGTCATTAACGTTGTCAATAAATCCATAATGTATCTTTTGTGTTGTACGTGTTTGCTTTAAATCGTAAACGTTAAGTTTAATCGCGTACGCCAAAAATTAGCGTTCAATGTAAACGGGCACCAAACAATTAAATGTTTACATTAAGCAAGTGTTAAGTAATTATTTTGATGATAATTATTAACTTTGTTCATTTTATTTTTATTGGTTGCTTTAATTGATTTCGTTTCGCGATAAAATACGTTTTAGGCATTCCCGGAACACCAAAACATTTTGAGAACTAACGTCTTCAACAAATACCCACATTTATAACCCAATTACAATAAAAGTTACATAATATTAAAATAAATACATACTATGTGCCGGAATTTCTAGTGATGATACCAATGAAAATGCATCAAAATTATCACTTGCAAATGTACATACAAATAACACATTCACGCTTATGTTTCCTTGACCAAGTGATTAAGAAAACCATTTTTGACCATCGACCAC
The DNA here is from genome assembly GCA_026074375.1 of Tanacetum coccineum. NCBI lineage: Eukaryota > Viridiplantae > Streptophyta > Magnoliopsida > Asterales > Asteraceae > Tanacetum > Tanacetum coccineum. The sequence goes on from BQNB010070782.1 coordinate 11,941, forward strand.
ACCATAAAACCCTCATGTCTCACCTGACTATCTAACAAGTATATTACTTATACATTGCAAGAGAGAAGAACACAAATCCCATTTCCTTAGCAAAATCAACAAAAACTCTCCCTTATGCTTGTATAAGCCTACGGCTTCAAAATCCCACACAAACAATCCAAACAAAATATTCTACAATATTTACAAACACTTACACGTCATTCCTAAGATATACTAAGGTGTTTGCAAGCCTTGGTTAACCATTTTCAAGTATTGAAGCAAAGAAAGAAAGATTAGGTTTTTCAAACTAATCTAGGGTTTTTAAACTTGCAAGTTTGGGTTTAAAGTCTAAACAAGGGTTTAGCACATATTTCTCATCATCATCATTCATCATAAGGTCATCTAAAAGCCTTTATCTTTTCATTTTATGAGTTTTTATGCATATGTTAGTTCTTTATAACGTAACTTTCGAAAATGAAAGGTTCTTCAAATCACGATTGACAAACTTCAAACGAAAGAATCTTAATCACAAATCCCTGGCAACGGCGCCAAAAATTGATTCGTAGAAAACCAACACACGTAATAATAAAATATAATATGTTAGAAAATTACAAAATTACCCTTGAGGACAAAGGTAAAAAGGGAAATCTTCACAAATATATATATAATATAATACGTATATTAACCGGGAAGTATGATTCCTGGGTCGTTATTCCCCAACGATTTGTGAAATTGAGACCACATTTGTTGTTCGGACAATGATTTGAATTGGAAACAAAGATTGATTTGATTATCTACTTCTACAAATTAAAATAATCAAATGATAACAATTAAGCGCAAAAACAAATAACGGGAAATTAAACTTTAACTAAAAATGCAAAACGGGAATCCTAAATGGTAGTTAAAAACCCTAAATTTCCAAAATTAAACCTAAATTGAATTTTTCTTTTTAAATGGACTCTAATTGACTAAAAAGTAAGTTTAAAGAAAACTAGAAAAAAAACTGAATTAAAATGAGCTTAGAAACGCGAAAAACGTGAACGGGAACGAATCCCGTTCTTTAAAGATCGAAATTTTGTAATTTTAACCCTACGGAAACAAAACTATTTTTCCTAGGAACTATATGATAAAATAAAATTTTCTAAAAAAGATATATATTTTTTTGATTATTTTTCTATTTTTTTATGATTTTTTAAAGTTTTTAATAAAAATAAATGTTTAAAAATAATAAACTATTTATAAAAATTCTAAAAAAAATACAGAAAAATAGCTTGAACTAAATAGAACCTAGGAAAAATAAGCTTGATTACACAGCTTATCAAATAAGCTGTGTAAAAAGCTATAACAGCTTATTGTGCTAAAAGGGAGAAAACGTGTACAAATAATAGATTTTGTAAAGATATAACGAAAAAGTCCCCAGGGCACGATGGTTAGAGGGTGTGTGTGTTGTGTTGCTATAAAGGTTGAGGGTGTTAAGGTCGGGGGTTCGAGCCTTGCTCACCCCCGATTTCCACCTTCCCTTTTTCTTGAAAACTTATAAAAGCAAAGTTTTAGAAAAACTAAAAATAAGCACTTTTAATAAAAGAAACTATTTTTGAAAAGCCCTAATTAAGCTAGAAAACAGCTGAAATGGTGACAGATACTACTTAACTAGATTTTTGGCTTTATAGAAAACTTTTTAAGCTACAAGACTAAATAAGCTATGACAAAGAACTATAAGCTAAATTTCTTACCTAACCCTACCCTAATAAACTTAAAATGACAGAAATGAGCACTAGAATATAAGGCCTAAGCAAAAAATCTAAATAAGCTCTTATGAAAGCTTTAAACCAAACAACCCCTAGGCAGACTTTGAGCTTAAGTTTAAACTAGCAAATGAGAACTTTAGACAAAATGGCTTATAGAAGCTTAAACCTAGACCTACTAGCTACTTAAAAGTGCTTTTGAAAGGGAATTTGAAACTTAGTTAGGCTATTAAAAGGCTTATTGAAAAAGCTATGCAGGCAGACTAAACTATCTTTTTTTGGGTTTTTAGAAATTTATAAGAACTTTAAAAACTAGAAATAAGCTATACTAGGGCTAAATAAGCAATATCTATCCTAAGTCTAACCTAATAAGTCAATGTGGACAGAAATAAACTCAAGAGACCAGACCATAAGCTATAAAATCAGAATAAGCTCTTAAGCAAACTTTGGAACCAAACAGACCCTATAGGGATCTTTGAGCTTATTTTTAAATAAGCTTTTGGATCCTTGTGGGGAAATGACTTATGCAAGCTTACTCTACAACTAATAAGCTTCTAAAAACAACTTTTGGAACAAGGTTTGAAAATCAATTGCTTATTGAAAAAGCCTATTGAAAACAGCTTTAATACTCAGATCATGCTGATTTTTGAAAAGACAAAAGTACTATTTTGCAGCTTAAATTTAGATGACAAAATAAGCTAGAATTTAAAAACTAATTGCAAACTTATAAACTATGATATATAGGCTACTTCTATGCTGAAAATTAAAACTTAACACCTATTTTAACCTACTGAAAATAAGCTAGAAAATAACCTTTATGCTTTTTAATACTGCTGATGCAGTTGACATGTATATGCACCAAAGATAAAGACTAGTTAATGCAGACTTAATGAACTAATTTTAACACTAACAAAACTCAAAACTTAAGCTAATAACACCTAATGCAAACACTAGAAATGATTAAAGCTTATAATGCAAACTAAACCTAACAGACTTGAACATATACTAGTCTAACCTATTAAAACCTAAATAACTTCTAACCTAGCTTATAAAACTACCTAAAACAGACTTATATGAGAGATTAAAAGCAAATTTTAAAGACCAAAATGCTACAAGCAGTACTAACTACACTGCTGTGCCAAACACTCCTCTAAACATGACAAAATCCATTTAAATTTGTAAAATTGAGATTTAATGAATAAAACCTAGATACCAGATAATGAATAGATTATAACAACCTAAACAAGCAGTTATCAATAAGCAAATAAGCCAGAAACAATAAGCTACTAGTTATGCTAACTATTTTTGAGTTTTTGACAGTTTTATGAATCAAAACTAAGAAAACTAAGATCTATGCTATAAAACTTAAAAACAGATATTCAAACATATTTAATAAGCATAAATAGACAAAATTAAGCACAAATAAGCTAGACTATAAGCAAAATATAAGTATATGTAAAATTAAAACTAAGATACTTGAAAATTAAAGGAAACTTACAAAAACCTTAGCTAAACAAAGGCAATAGTGCTCAAAAGCGCTTTCAACAGGATAAGCTAGTAAGGTCCTATGAACTCATCCATGGCTAGTTCATCATCCAAAAGCTCAAAATCCATTTAGCAAAGGTATTTGACTAATTTTAAGAGTTTAAATAGATTAGATGCTTATTATGAGCTCAATTTGAGCTTAGAGACTCAAAGAGCTTGTATGAGCTTATTATGAGCTTTTGAAATAGTAACATGAGAATTTAAGGATTTAAAAATTTGTAAGGTAAAACGGATTAGGTAAAAATAAAGGAAGATTTCATTAATATTTAAACTGATTACAATAAAGTGAAAGTAAGAGTACAATAAGTTGGAAAAGTTACACTACTTAAGCTCAAATTTTGAAAGCTAAAAATTATAATTAAACTAAAAATTTTAAAAGCTAAAAACTAGATATGGTGTGTGTGAATGTGAGGGGCTATTTATAGCATGAAAATGAAGCTTCTAGGTCATAGCCACACTCCTCAATCCCTTTGATCTTTTCCTTTCATTCTTCCAATCATTGGATCTTGATTCTTGTCCGTTGGATCAACTTGGTGAGCACACGGATTGCCATCGTGGCATTCCGTGTGTCAGATCACTTGTGCTTCTTTTGTGAGCATTTTAGTACAAACCCCACTTGATTGGTGTGTTTTCTCCTTTGCCCGCGTGTCATTCCCTTTTGGGATTTCACCAATGAGAGCATTTCTTGACGTTTAACTGCCACATTGTCCCTTGATACTTGAATTACTTAACCACGTCATCAATTTGGATTTACCCATTGATTTGAGCCCGAGGTAAATCGAAGAAGAAGGTGAATAGTAGTAACAATATTTCCCGCGTAAAAACTTATATAAAAGGGGTGTGTTTGACTTTTCTTTTGACCTGGGGTTATACTCGTTTGACTTTGGGCTTATAAAGGGTTTTGGGCTGGGGTAAGGTTTTGGATTTGGGTTTATATAAGAGTTAACGGGTGTTAACTCTTTATAAATTAAAGAGTTAACACCGTTAGGGTTTAGGGACTATTTTTGCAATTTGGTTTTCTTTGAGGGACTGATTTGGTATTTTTTAGGTTTTGTCTTTTTGTGGTTGACCACTGTTGACCATGATAGCATTCTCTCGGCTTTTGCACACTCAATTTTGTTCTCGTATCCGTGTTTGTCCGGCTTTGACTGTTTTCTTGTGATTTTTTGCAATATCCGTACCTACACAATCACAAAGACAAAACAAGCAATATATAAGCATTTTAAGCACAAATTTGTCTTTTATGGGATATTTTTGATATAAAAAAGGATATGTGGTTTCACACATATCAGTTCACATATGAAAGGCCGATACCGTTGGACTCGTAATTTCGTGCTCTTTCTAATGGTGTGATCGAGGAATATTTACGACTTTGTTTGAACCTCGATAAACGTAAAAACGTCATCGAAATCAACCGAAAGTTACCGTTTTTGTTTTGGTTTCAATCCTTTGTACCTGTAAGACATAAAAACACAATACAAACATATTTGCAACATATTTATCCATATTTTAGTGTTTTAGTCCTTTTATTAGCATTTTCCGCGGTACAAATGATGTGTGTTTTAGCACATATCACATCCCTTTGTTGAAAAAATTACAAGTCACGATATTACAATTTAATTCCTTGACAAAAGTTTTAGTTTTGAAAAATTTGTTAGATGTATCATGACTTGTTTCAAAAAGCTTATTTGACCAATAAGCATCAATTTTTATTACATTAGGTAATGGTTTGATAGATAAATCCCTCGAAGGGTGTTTAATATCGATCTCGTCATTATCATAGTCCGTATCTGATTTTGAATCATCGGGATAAATTACTTTAAAAGGAAATAGATTATTAAAGTATAAAACGTTTTGTTCCTCTTCCTCACATTCGGACAATGATGTTTCATTTTCTAAATCAAATTCATCGATATGTTGAGGGCATATAGTAGGTTCAGTTAAAAAAAATCAGATTTAGACGTTAGAGCATCATTGTAAACAATGGCTGGAAATTCTTTCTCAAAATCTTTAAAGAAGTCTAAATCATCAAAATAACTGACCGTAGGCTCGGGTGATGGAAACGAAGGCATATTGACTTTATCATTATCATTTTCCGAATCCGTTTTTAAATCATTTACAGAAACTATTTTATAGGAAAATGAATTTTCATCAAAAATTACCGTGTAATCTTCATCGTCGGATTCGTCAAATGATATTCTAAAGTCAATTTTATTGTCGTTAAAAGGACTTACCGTGGGTTCATAGGAGGGCGTTACTTCAGATGTAAACGCGTCATCAAAGACTATAGCTGGGAATTCAGTTTCAACGGATCTGAGGTCGTGAACGTCTTCATCATACCAGATCTTACCATACTTAGCAGTTTCCCAGTTATACACCTTACCACGCCTGCGAGCTTTTTCTTCCTCAAGCCTGATATACTCTTCCATAGTAATGTTGGGGTCGTCCATTTTTACCTGTAATAAATTCACTAGAAAAGAAAATTGTCAAATAGCTTAATACGCCGTATTCAGTAAACTGAATACGCCGTATTGATGATAGAGTCGAATACGCTGTATTGGTTTGAAAAAATTTATACGCCGTATCCAAGAAGATGAATACGCCGTATTGAGTATTCGACTCAGAATGTTACAGCAGGCTGTAACAATGCACACAAACACACAATATGCAAAATATACAATGCAGGAAATTAAACACACAAACAAACACATAATTATGCAATTTAAACTAAACTAAAACACTAATAAATAAGAATTAAACAACTTCAATCCCCGGCAGCGGCGCCAAAAACTTTGATGTTGCTTGTCGTGTAGGTCTTATTCATAGTAATCAAAGTTTTACATTTATATTTAGCCGACTAACCTAAAGACAACACTTTAACGGGCAGAGTACCCAGTCAAGATGTAGCTTCGCGGTAAGTAGGGTGTCGAACACTAAGAGTGAGAGTTAACCTATTATTCTATCAGTATTTTATTCTATCTAGATTAGTCTAATTACTGGTTAAACCTATGCTATACATATTTACTATAACGAGATGGGGGGGGGGGGTTTCAGCCTGAGAGACTGACACAAGTTTATGGTGACAAATAACAATTCTAAGCACAAAATAAACTAAAGCAAATAACATAAATCAAGAGAGCGGTATGAGCCAAATATTAGAAAACTGTATTAAATCCAATTAAATGCAGGTTTGATTAATTAGTGCAATGGCTTGCTTATCTCGAAGCAGCATATCATTCTTAAGACTTAGGCGGTACTTCTTTCTAAGACCTAGACACGAACAATCCTGTCACAATTAACGCATCCGCATAAAGCATCCTATAGTCTAATTATAATCTATCATAGGGAATTAAAGCAGTGGTGATCCTGTTAAGACCCTAGCCTATCAGGACTTTACCCACTTATTGCTTGATGTTAAATCATACACCGGTAGTCCACCACCAAAATCAATTACCAATTAATTAAGAACAATACTAGTTGAATAATTATCGGGTCACCTGCGGGTCCAACTAAGCTTATAATCAAAAGGTAAAGACAAGGTGTCATTTGTGATCCTATTGGTCCGGGCATATAAAATACAACATGGAGAGCTATCCTGGTATCTAGGTTACTGGTTAGGTCTCCCTAGACCCAGTTGAATGATAGGTCGCATGTACAAGCACATAAACAAGTATAAGGCGATAAACATAATTAAACAAAAATGATAAATTAAGTAAAGCCGGATTAAATCAAACCAAACATTATAATCTTCATTAATATGGCTAATACCCGAGGGTATTAGCCCACAATCATAGTCATTATTACAAACGTGATCAAACAATTAATAAAATCAAATGATTAAGAAAGTAAGAATTACACGATGTCTTCTACGGAATTAGGATTGGTGCTCGACCTTGGCTGCTCTTCTTGGCTTGAGAAATTCAACTTCAGAAGTATGTTATACAGAGAATATGTTTTTGCACACTAAAACTCGTATTTTGAGTCTTGTATTTATAGTGTCTGAAAATCCCTGGATACGCCGTATCGAGAGTAGTGGATACGACATATTAGGTTAATTTCCTTAAAGTCCGCGATAAGATCAAATCAATCAAGATTAATTACCATCAATCATAATAAATGCGAATCTTTGACTGATGAAACAGCTGTGCATACGGCGTATTGAGAAGTAATGGATACGCCGGATCAGGAATTGATCAATACGCGTTCTTGTGATGAGCTGGCGCTGATACGCCGTATCTTCCTTATTAGATACGGCGTATTGATGCAGTTTTGATACTTTCTTCAAATGTCTTCGTTTAAGCTCTAGAATTGTGCCTTTTTGCTTCTTCTTTACAAGTGACTTCATAATTACTACAATATCAAACTTTAAGCAATTAAGTACCAATATCTTGCAATAATTAAACAAAAGTAGGTAAAACATATGAGATAAATGATAGTAAAATATGATGTTATTTGATGATATCAAGTGAGCTCTATCTTCACTGGTGGCTCCTAAAGAGGGTGAGCCACCACCTGCTTGTTGGTCCTCTTTATGCATGTCATCAACCACAGGGATGGAAGATGAAGGATGGCTTGGGTGTGTGTCCTTGGCCGAACTGGAATGGGTTTCTGTATTAGAATGGCCAGTTTCGGATATGGGCGCCTCAGGTTGGGACTCAAAGGTATCTTTTTGAGGATTGTTTTATGAGTCCTCATTTTGCTCTAGGGTTTTTGCCTTAGGAAACCTTCTTCTTAGCTTGTGAGGAGGTGTTAGGAGCTTGTTGATCCGTAGACACACCTAATTGACAGATGGATAACATGTGATCAGCGAAGGGAGGTCCTTCAGGTTGGTTTGGTTTAAGTTCCCAATGAAGAGCACTAAATACTTCAGTGGGAAGTATGGTAAGAGATTCATCTTCATAATCCGACATCATATATTCTAATAGAATGGATAGGAATCTAAGATAGGGAACAAATTTTTCCCTTGTTTTCTTGTTCAGTTTGGTCAGTAAATCGTCCCATATTATTTTAGCAAAATAAACTTTTACCCCATTCGCCAGACAATAAAAGATAATGGCATCCTTATTGGAAATTTGATCATGGCCTCCACTCTTTCCACCTAAACACTGAATAATTTGACCCATAAGCAACCTCCATTTATGAGGAAGAAAAGTCTTTTTAAGGGTTCCCTTTTCTCCAATTTCTCCACTATAACCTATTGTTGAAAACCATTGCCTTACTACTACTAGAGGGGGTGGAGCGACATATAGACTTGAGTGTGATAGATAGTCTGCTTTAAGGGCATATCTAAAAGTTGTAATACTTATCTCTCCTTTGATGCTCCCTGTAGGTGTTGAGACCTATATTTTTGATCCTTTATTTGTTTTGGCGGTATACCAGAACTCTGCTAGGTACTCTGCAAATTGTGTGGGTGCTTTGGTGAATGCCTCTTTGAGACAGCAGTTGGATATGAAGTCAGAGACTTGTTTGAAGTATTCAGAATTTGTATGTTCTAGGTAGAATAAGGCAACTTCATTGTTGGTGGAAAAAGTGACTTCCTCAAATATGAAGTGTATGTTTTCCACAGGTAGGAAAGGGTTTGGGCTTTCAGGTTTTTCAAAGAAAATTGGTTCTTCCTTGGGAATTTTGTTTGGAGAAGATGGGTTTTGGGATGATGATTCTGACATTTTGGTTGGAGTTTTGATGTTGATCTATTTTGATGATGGAGGTATGTGTGTTTTGAGTTGAGGAGAATGATTTATGTTAGAGAATGTTTTAGGTTTTGTTTAGTGTTTAGGGTTTGTTTTGCACACTTTTTGAAACTTAGCAGTAAGTGAGTTTTTTTGAGAAGTGGAGCCTGACACGTTGAACAGTATAAAGGTATGTACTTTGACTGAAAAGGTAGGTGGGTGACTGTGTGAGGTCATTGTAACAGTTGTATATTTTCTTATATAATAAGATTCGAAAATCAAAATCATCATTATTATTTTGTTTATTAAACATCTGACATTGATTGATTATGAAAAGAGACTGAAACTAGGTTCAGGTTTGGCGTGTATGTTATGCTGAATTGAGTATTATGTAATCTTTGTCATCATTAATGCTACAGTGAAGGCGACAAAACCACTTACGCACACGCAAATCCATGAGTGAGACATAAGTGATTGCTCAGTTACTTCACTCGATAAAAACCAAAAACTTAGATAAAAATTGACACAAAACTAAAAGAGATTAGTTTCTTCAGTGCTTAATTATTTTCATTCAAGCTTCAGCTAGGGCGGCAAAACCATATATGCTCATACAAATCCATCGATGAGACACACATGATTGCTCAATTACCTAATTGAAGTGAGCAAAGATAAGTCATTGAGTAGTTAATTTAATTCAATTTAAAAAAACTACTAAAGACTTCAGTTATCTAAAGCTTCAGGTTTTGATTCCTCAATGTTCAGCATACCTAGTTCAGCAATCAATATTTTAAAGGTTGGTTCATCTAGGGGCTTGGTGAAGATATCAGCAAGTTGATATTGAGTGGGAATGAAATGTAATTCAATGTCCCCTTTCAAGATATGATCTCTGATGAAGTGATATCTTATATCAATGTGTTTTGTTCTTAAATGCAGAACTGGGTTGTTTGAGATCGCAATAGCACTTGTGTTATTACTAAAGATTGGTACTTTCTCATAAATGATGTATAGTCAGTGAGTTGACTCTTTATCTAGAGAATATTTGCACAACATCCAGCTGCAGCTACATATTCAGCTTCAACTGAAGACATAGCTATGGATTGTTGCTTTTTAGCATACAAGCTTGCCTCCTAGTAACTGACAAGCATCGGAAGTGATTTTCCTGTCCATGTTACATCTAGCATAGTTAGAGTCTGAGTATCCCTTGAGGTTAAACCCTGAGCATTTTGGATACAAAGACCTAGATTTGGAGTACCTTTTAGGTATCTGAAAATTCTCTTAACAGCAATAAGGTGAGATTCCTTAGGATTTGCTTGATATATTGCACAAAGACAAGTTGAGAATTGAATGTCAGGTCTGCTTGCAGTTAGGTACAATAATAATCCAATCATACCTCTGTACTGAGTCTTATTTATAGATTTGCCAATAAGGTTAGGTCCTAAATTATTAGGGGGTACCATTGGAGTTCTCACTGATGCACCATTTATGTCATATTTTCTTAGCAGATCTTTGACATAGTTTGCTTGATTGCTTAAGATGCCTTTGTCAGATTGTTTGATTTGAAATCCAAGAAAGTAAGTGAGAACACCCATCATACTCATTTCATAATTTTAAGTCATCAGTTTTGCAAACTGTTTACAAAGTTTTGTGTTTGTGGACCTAAAAATGATGTCATCAATATAGATTTGTACAAGGAGCACATCAGTTTATGATTTGTAGACAAATAGTATGTTGTCTATTTTTCCTCTGACAAACTTGTGTTTAGTGAGAAAGGTTGAAAGGGTTTTATACCAAGCTCTTGGAGCTTGCTTAAGTCTATAAAGAGCTTTGTCTAACTTACAGACATGCTTAGGAAACTTACTGCTTTCAAAACCTGAGGGCTGTTTTACATAAACTTCTTCTTTTAGCTTTCCATTTAGGAAGGCACTTTTCACATCCATTTGGTAGACTGTGAAGTTCATGTAGGTAGAAAATGCAAGAAAAATTCTAATTGCTTTAAGTCTTACAACTGGAGCAAATGTTTCATCATAATGTATTCCTTCTTGTTGGTTGTAGCCTTGAGCTACAACTCTTGCTTTGTTTTTTATTACAATTCCAGTTTTATCCCTTTTGTTTTTTCATACCCATTTAGTGCCAATTATGGTTTTCCCATAAGATGCAGGAACTAGAGTCCAGAATTTGTTTCTGGAAAATTGGTTTAATTCCTCTTGCATGGCATCTACCCATCCAAGATGTTGTAGAGCTTCAAAAACCTTTTTAGGTTCATTGTCTAAAAGGAAATTGACAAATAGGCATTCATGGGCTGATGCAACACCAAGTTCTTTTGCCATGTCCCTAATAAGCATTCCAGAACCTGGATTCCCTATTATGTTGACCAACTCAATGTGTTTGTTTTGAGTCCATTTGTCTTGAGGGGCTGGAGATGTTGTGTCTGTAATTGATACTGAAGGATTAACTTGGTAAGGACCTGTATTTATACCTAAAGCATCTTTAGTTTTTGGAGATGGTTCAGAGGTCTGACCAAACTCATTGGTACTGATGTTTTCAATGATGTTATCATGGTCTTGAGTTGAGTGTTCTATTTGATCATCATTTAAGATTTCATCATTATGAACTAGATTTTGATTAGATGTTTGATTGGTATCATGTTCTGGGTTTTCATAGGGATCTATGAAAGGTGCAGTATTACTAGGGACTTGATACTGTTGAGATGGTTCATAGGGATGAGAGTATTCATAAGGTAGGTATCTTTCAGAGTTGGGAAAGATGAGGTGGTTAGCTATTGATTTTGTGAATTTGATGGCATCAATGCTTTCATCAAATGTGATGTGGTATGTCTCTTCAGTTTGTTGTCTTCTGGTGTTGAAGACCATGAAGGCTTTGGAAATGAGTGAGTATCCAAGAAAGTATCCATCATCAGCTTTTTCATCAAACTTTCCTAAATAGTCTTTATGATTGTTGATGTATACTGGACATCCAAAGACATGAAGGAAGTCAATATTTGGAATTCTCCTACGAAATATTTCATAGGGCATTTTGAGATGTATTTTTTATAATAGTTGATCTGTTTTGTGTATAGCATGCAGTTGCTACAGCTTCAGTCCAGTATTATTTTGAGAAGACAGATCCAGAAAGCATTGTTCTTGCAGCTTCTATGAGGGTTCTATTTTTTCTTTCAGCAACACCATTTTGTTCAGGTGTGTATGGAGAAAAGTTTTATGAGATTCCTTTCTCATCACATAAGTTGATAAGAATGCTATTTCTAAATTCAGTTCGATTGTTAGTTCTGAGTTGTTTGACTTTGATATCATTTTGATTTTCAACTCTTTTGATGAATGACATGATGGTTTCGGGTGCTTAACTTTTCTTTTTCAAAAAATATACCCATGTATACCTTAAGCATTCCTCAATAATAACAAGAGTGTATTTTTCATGGTTAATGAACCTAGGAATTATAGGTCCAAATAGATCCATGTAAAGAAGATGAAGATAACTTTTCATTGAAAAGGTTTGTTTTGGTTTGAAAATGGCCCTATGATGCTTTCCTTTCTCACATGATGGACATGGTTTGTCCTTTGAGTAGACAAGTGAGGGAAGACCAATAACAAGATTTTGTTTTGCTAGTTGGTTGATGGTTTTAAAGTTTAGATAAGAGAGTCTTTTATGCCAAAGCAAGTTGAGATTTTCAGAGGCTTTAGCAAAAAAGCAAAATTCTTATGCAGAGGATGTCATGTCTAAGACATAGACATCTCTTACTCTTAGGGCAATCATAAAAACTTCCTTATTGGAGTTAAAGATTGTACCTTTTTTCTCATCAAACTGAACAATGTATTTAGCATCACAGAGTTGACTGATGCTAAATAAATTGTATTTGAGTCCGTTTACAATTGCTACTCTAGTGAAAACTATACCATTACATTTAATAGAACCATATCCTTCAGTGGTGCATGTTGAGTCATCTCTAAACACTACTTTAGGTCCTAGTTGTTCCACATATTTGTACAGATAGCTTTTGACACCAGTCATATGCCTTGAGCATCCACTGTCCATGTACCAGATGGGTTTCCTAATGTCATTCTGCATAAATATAGTGAATGGTTTGTTTTGTCTTGAAACCTACCTTCTAGTGGGCATTTTTGATCTGGCAGCATTTGATGTTTGAGCTCTGTTTATTTTAGGAACTTTAGTTTTCTTTGCATGAAGTGTTTTATTTCTTTTGACCCACTCAATGTCATCTTGATCTTTTGAGTTATCATATGTTTCATGCTAAGTGTATCTTGGCTGGAAACCTCTTTTGACGGAAATGATTTTGTTATGGTCATATGTGTAATGTTCAACACCATCACAAATGTCACATGTGGGATAGTTGGTGTTGTCATCTGATAGATGATCACTTGAACCACAATGTACACATGGAGAGAAGAAGTGTTTTGATGGTCTTGGGTTTCTTGGACTTAGAGAAAATCCAATTTGGTTTTTGAGATGTTGAGTTATGTTCATGGTTGTTATGTATTCAGCATGGTCACAGGTTTTGTGATCAGTTCTCTCACACTTTTTACAAAACAAAACTCTGTAACAATTTTCAAAGAGATGATTGCTTAATCTATAGAGTTCGCAACCCCTTTTGAATTGTGTTTTGTATTTGTTTTAGAGTGCATTTTGGGTAATTTGTTGAGGCTGGTTAGTTCTAGAGTAGGATGATTGACTTTTACTAAACTGTAATTTTAGATTATTTAGTTCTTTCATTACAACAGCTAAAGGAGGATCATCTTTAGTTTTTATCCCTTTAAATTTACCAGCGGGGTTTGAGTTTGTTTTTGAAGCTGAACCTTTATTCTTAGTAGGAGCAGAGTGAGGTTCTTTTAAGGTGACACCTTTTAAGACTTCATTTTTGGATGTGGAGTTTGATTTTAATATTGATTTGACAATCTTTGGTCCAGAAACAGGTTTTCCTCTACCCAACTTCTCTAATAGAGAAAGAGAGTTGCTGCAAACAGAGGATTCATCAGTTGCTGAAGAGTGAATATCAACAACTAGAGATTCAGTTGTGTTAGTTTGTGTTTCAGCTATGAGAATTCTTTCTGTGTCATGGTTTGGTAAGATGGATCCTTCAGCTTCAGATAGCCAGGGTTGTTCAACACCTGGTATGAGCACATTTGTGTCTTCAGCTGAGGATTTCAAAAAAAACAAGTTATGTGAAACCAGGGCTGGAGGATTCTCCAGTGAGTTAATCTAGTCCCAAAATACGTTTCTTTTGAGAAGGGATTTATTCACTGATACACTGATTTACTTTGTTAGAACTGTTTAACCAAGATTTAGTGATGGCTGTTAATTCTTTCAGTTCTAATCGTAAAATTTTATTCTCTTTGAGAATTTCAGTGTTTACATGTTGCATAGTAAGGAAATCAAGTTTTGCTTGTTTTAATACTAGAAGTTGTTCTTTACATGTATTCAGTTCATGAACAAGATTTCTATGTTTAAACACAAGATTATTTCTTTGTTCTTCAACATAGTTAAGATCAATACACAAATAATCAAGAAAAGAATTTCTGTCATCATTATTTTCCATATCAAGAAGAGTGTGTAACTTACTTATGGCAATCTTTACCCATTCTCCATTTATGCTATTTTCTTTGCCCACAGTAGCATTTTCATCATCAGCCAGAGCCATGATTACTTTTACTTCAACCACTTCATTGTTATCAGATAATACCTCCTCTTCATCTCATTCATAAGATTCAACAACTAGACCTTTATTTTTGACCATTGATGATTTGGAAGCTGAAGCATTTGACCTTAAAAGAGAAGGTTTGGCCTTGATTTTGTTGTATTTAGCTTCAAAGTCATTGGTAGGTCTTATTTCTGGTTTGTGGTGAGGAGAATTAAGAAGTTTTGGTTGAAAGGGAGATTGGTATGAAGGAACTGAAGTTTTTGAATAGTAATCTCTTGTAAAGTGTCCCAATCTGCCACATTTGTGGCATTCAGTTTGATCAGTTGCCTTTGCAGTGCTGAACCTTTGAGTGCCCTTTTTAAAGAATCTTTCAGATTTAGCTAAAAGAGCTCTTGTTTGATATTCTTCATCAAGGTCATTCATGTATTCTTGACTGTTTCTTTTATTTTCTTCATCATCAGGACTATCTTAAAAGTCCTGGACAAAAGAAGTAGAGAAGAAAGTAGTGGACAGTGGAGTTGCAGAGACAAGTAGTTTCTTGGTTTCATAAATGCTATCTATTAGGTTTTCTTCATATTTGAGTTTACCTAATAGAGAAGCCAGCTCATAGTCTTTCATATGATTTGTGTTCCTAAGACTTTGGTAAAAATCTAGCCACTTTTGTGGTAACTCATTTATAAAACCAGTATTTATTTCAAGCTTTTAAAGGTTGATGCCATCATTTACTAATTCATTCACTAAAGCTTTGTATTCGATGAAAGTTTATGTTAGAGTTTCACCTTCTTTGAATTTAAAGGTGTTGTAACACAGCTTTAGGTCCATGACCCTACTTTCTTTCACATCAGAGGGGCCCTTATGATATAGTATCAGGTCATCTCAGGTAGATTTAGCAGTCTTACAGTTTATGACAGAGTACATTTGATCATCAAGAAGAACAAACAGGATGAGGCTCTTGAGTCGCTGATCTAGATTAGCATCTTTTCTCTCATCAGCTGTCCATTGATTTTCAGGTTTCCTTTGACCAGCTATCATCGGGACATATGGACCATTAAGAAGAATGATTTTGAAATGAGGTTCAATACCAATGATGTGGCACATGGATCTCTTTTTCCAATTTGTGAAATTTTCCACTTCAAGCATGGGAGCTGCATTTAGCTGGATGCCCTTATATTCAAGAGTTTGTGGTACTTCTGCTGCCATTTGTTATGGATCTTGATTTTAAAAATTCTAATGAACAGTTGTATGGAAAGCTTTATAAAAGGATTTTATCAATCAGAAAGCTCTGATACCACTTGTTGGTCCCTTTGAATGTGTTATTCGATTTATTGATGTTAAACTAAACACATTCAATGACAACGGGGTAAGTTTTAAACAGATAAGTGAACGATATTGTAAACAAGTTTAAAACACACAAAAGTACTTTTCAACATATATGTTCTTATTAAAATTCAATAAAAGAATCCATGACACACCTTGCCTGCGGAACAGGAAGGTGGTTGAATGATAATTGGGGTGTTATCTCCTTCTAACTTAATCTCTAACCAAAGTTATGAGAATAAGAAAACAAACAACTCGACTAGAACTGAAGCTTCAGCTTCAGCAGTTCTGTTCTGTTTATTTGAGGGATAAATGTACTCTTCAATGTATGTCACATTAATTGGAAGAGATAACATTTACTCTTTACATTCCTTTCCTTTTATAAGCCAAGGGATCTGAAATTCCAAATATTATCCTACTACATAAATACAAGCACTAAGTGAGTGGGTATTTTAGTGCACCCATGCGTTTATGGGTTAGAATCATTCTTTAAGGAATAAAGAATATTTATGTGCCGACACTTGAAATATTATAATCCCTAGTAGACTGCTTTATTCTTTTAGATATAAAACAGTCTTTCTCCCGCCTTGTAAATCTTCTAGAAGTGAAACTGTGTTTCATTCTTCTAAGAAGGAGATAGACATCGTTCAGCTTAGAATTGTCAACCAAGCTGAACTAAAGTTCTTGCTAAGGTCTTGTCTTTAGTTTCTGTACCGCTGCATAAACTAAAGTGAAGATGATTTTGATCTTCTAAGTACCTAAAGAACTTGTCGTTGAAGTTCCTTTTAGCGACTAAAACTGAAGCTTTGTTCAGCGACTTTATGCTAAAGTGTCTTCAGCGACTAAAGCTAAAGTAACTTCAGCTTCGCATACTTAGGTGATTTTATGTTTAAATCTAATGAGAGACTGAAGGGGCTCAGGAACTGACCCCAACACACACAATTTTGAAAAATTATGAATTGTCATTGAGAAATTCTTGAAAAATTATGTTTTACATTTTGAAAAACAACATGTTAGAAGACTTCTCATCTAACGCTAAGGATAAGGGCACTTATGCGTAAACTATCCTTTGTCATTCGGGTCCGAGTTGTAATCTGAGAGCAACTACAAGTCATAAAGAAAATTAGAAATGACATGATTTTAAAACATTTGAAACTCCTGTTCGAACTTCATTTACACGCCCGTGTCGATGTTAATCAACATTTCTAGGTATGTAAATGTTATCGATTCCAAGAGACACGTCGAGAAGATTCTTTTTGTGAAACATTTTCTGATTTTTTGATTTTGTATTTTTCTTTTTGAAATTTTATATTTTTGTATTTTTCTTTTTTTCAAAAATATGTACATGTTGATGTTTGATGAAATATCAAGCAGATTCATTTGTTAGAACCTCTAGTTCTGATGGAGTCAAACATCTCATACCAATTCGTCTGACAAGATACTAAAACCTATCTTCAGGTAAGGTTTTAGTAAACATATCAGCTAATTGGTATTCAGTTCTGACAAAGTACAATTCAATTATACCATTTTCAACCTGTTCTTTGATGAAATGATACCGAGTATAGGATGTGCTTGGTAAGTGAGTACGCACGGCGTTGCATGAGAATGCTAAGCTTGACTGGAGTACCAATACAATGATATTCTTGTTGTAGTTGAAGCCATAATCCTTAAGTGTTCCTCATCCACATTACTTGAGGCCACAACGTGCAGATAACCCCACGTACTCCAGCCTCTGCTGATGACTATGCAGTAACATTCCCTGCTTCTTTGAACCTCTAGCTGACTAACTTATCACCTAGTGTTGTATTAAAGACTTCAAGATGATTTCTTAGAGTTACTACTAGCTCAGGTATATATTAGTACAGTCAAAGCATTGACTTAGTACCTGTTGGTGATACCTAAAGAAAATTATGCTAATAGTCTGTACTTGGGTTGATATAAATTTACTACTCCTAAGTTCTACTATTAGTATATATTAATGCTGTTAGTAAATAGTTATTGTTGCTAGTATAAGTTAAGACTGTACATAGATGAAGACATAAAAATAATACTAAGTAGTTACTATACTACTGCTAGTAAAAAAAGTTAGTACAGCTAGTGTTTGTTAGTACTACTAGATAAAACTCAAAGTAGTTAATTCGCATGTGCTCAGTTACAACTAACGCTGAGTTGATTACACTGTTGGAAGGTTTATGCTTGACAGAGATGATATCAAAATCTTATCAGAGAAAAAATAAATGATTGCTAAAGAGATAAAGACGTGTATATGATTTGTATTAGTTTATTTTTTGTTATATCTTATATGTATTAGAAAGATTCGTATAAGATAAATATTTAGAAGATTTGTAGTTATTCTTGTACAAGGACTCCTTGGTGAATAAAAGGATATCTTAGGTTATTGAGCGAGTGACAACATCACAATATAGCGATTTAGAGCTTCAAGTTTGTAAACACCAAGTACTAGACATAGTTACACTAACCGTTTTAATAGTTGATCTTCATAATATGAAGCTTTTTTGTTACATCTTTGGTTCATTCACATTTACTGTTACATTCATAATTCTTCTAAGTAAATAAAGAAGTAGATTCCGCATAACTCGTTAATATATACACAAAAGTTTCTACCATTGTTAGTTTAGGATATATCAAAAGGTAAGAAACTATTTACAAGCTAAAGAATAGATCTTTAATGGAATTCAACAAGTGGTAACAGAGCTTAATGTTCTGAAACGTTGATCTAGAATAAACCAAGAAGAACTCTTTACTCACAAAGTAGAGATGGATCTAGAATCTACTCAAACCAATACTATTACAAAATTGCCCCTTCTCAAACAGGGTGATTATGAGATATGGAAGCTTAGAGTTGAGCAATACTTTCAAGTGCAAGACTATGCTTTATGGGATGTCATAGAGAATAGGAACTCATTCAAACCAGTAGCTTGAACAACAACAAATGCTGATGGAACCTCAACTTCACAAATACCAAGTCTTGTAACTGCTGATGAAAATACTCAAAATAAGAATGATGTGAAGGCAAGAAGTATGTTACTAATGGCACTTCCAAATGAACATGTATTGACATTTAATCAGTACAAGGATACTAAGACTTTGTTTTCCGCTATACATGCAAGATTTGGTGGTAATGATGCCACAAAGAAGACTCAAAAGACTCTTCTGAAGCAGATGTATGAAAACTTTAGTGCTCCAAGCATAGAGTCTCTTGACTTTATTTTTAATAGGCTTCAAAAGATTGTAAGTCAGTTGGCTATCTTAGGTGAAATTATTTCACAAAAAGATCTCAATTTGAAATTTTTAAGAAGTCTACCTTCTGAGTGGAATACTCATGTTGTAGTTTGTAGGAATAAGCATGATCTAGACACAATGAGCTTTGATGATCTCTACAACAATTTCAAGATTGTTGAACAAGAAGTTAAAGGAACTTCAAACTCAAGCTCAAGCTTAAGTTCTCAGAATATGGCTTTTGTGTCATCCCTTAGCAGTACTAATGAGGTTAATACTGCTTATGAAGTTAATACAGCTAACATTCAAGTTAGTACTGCTACCACTCAAGTTAGTACTGCTAACTTAAGTGATGCCACTGTTTATGCGTTTTTGGCCAATCAACCAAATGGGTCTCAACTTGTATATGAATACCTTGAACAAATCCATGAAGATTACTTAGAAGAAATGGATTTGAAGTGGCAGCTAGCATTGTTGAGCATGAGGACAAGAAGGTTTTATAACAACCTGTAATTTTCCAGTATTTCATCAATGTAATATCTACTTACTATGTTAAGTATTACTTTTTCACGGTAATAAAATTTTCGTTTCATTCTATTCCATTACGTATCATAGTTTACATTTCTAAAGTTAACAAGCTCACACAACCTACTTATGCCATCTATATCTATGTTGATATCATATAAACATCCTAATATGTCAATTCAATATCTTAATATCATTTCTACAAAGTACATTACTCATATAATGTACCATTTACAACGTTATATCAAAACAGGCTTTAAACGTTAAACATTTACCTTTAAACCCTAACTATATGTAATGTATACATATAAAAATCAATGTAAAAGCAATCAAAGCATATGTATAAGTAATATAACATCTCATTTGAAATATAAAACTCCCTCTAAGTCAAAGTACAAGTCTTTAAAAGTACAATGTACGAGTCATTAAACATGACATCCAAAATAGCCGTTTTACGCCCGTTTTCCTAAGAAGGCTTGTACAATCCATCAAGTACAAGTTACAAGCAATTCATACACTTCATTTACAATCCATATTCATTCTCATTTTATGAAATTACAAGAAACCAAAGTCAAAAACCCTAACCCGAGCTAGATACTAAACTGTGACCCGTTTCTTTGTTTTTATTCATTGTAAACCTAAACCAATACTCAAATAATTTGTAAAAACATAAATTACAACATTACAAATCACATTCCATCATCATTTCATCATTTTTAACAACAATGTACAAGAATAAAATCTAGAAAACCCTAATCGAACCCTAATTTCAAACCAAGACCCATTTACCTATTTTCACCCATTTTAAACTCGAACCACCTATCAATTATTGTTAGTAACTCTTATAAAAAGTCTTATAAACCTTAATCTATCATTACAAGTCAAATGTACACGAAATCTAAGCATAAAAACTCAAACCATGCCCTAACCCACTTCAAATGAACCCGCACCTAGTTTCCCTCCAAATGACCCATTTTAAACTTTAACCATGCAATCTAAGCACCTCAATGATGCTCCTAATTCCTTCCTAAGCTTCTTACAAGCATCTCCTTTGAGTCCTTGGTCACAAAATTGGCCACATCTCTTTGTTTTCCTCCACTTCAGCCGCGACACCACAAGGATGATCCACATCCTTCTCTTTGATTTCTATCTTACATACTCACTACCTAGCCTCTCCAACTCAGTCCCTAGCTCCTCCACATCACCCCCCCATCTATCCTAAACTTGGGCATTAAGTTTCTTAGGCTCCAAGGTGAAATTCAACTATAAATAGGGACAACCACCCTTTATTCTACCTCATCCTATACTAGCAACATATCTCTGCTCAAGAAGCTCCTAATAAGTCCCAAGAATAACAATTAAGAGAAGAACTAAAGCCTT
>BQNB010070783.1:0-12224 GCA_026074375.1 Tanacetum coccineum
CCACCTCATCCCGCAAGCCAAAGAGGACCCGGAAGCCAAAGAGGACAGGGAAGTGATGTTACTTGTTTCGGATGTGGTGAGAAGGGACATTACAAGAACAAGTGTCCGAACAATGGAAGTCAAGGCGGTGGAAACCAAATTCGAGGCAACCCGCAAAATCCTCAGAACAATCAGAGGCAGAATCAAGGGAACCCTAAGGGAGGTAACCAAGCATCAACCAGCACTCAAGGAGGACGCAGAGCACCTGGCAGAGTATACAGCCTATGTGCTGAGGCTGCTGTGAAAGATAACAATGTGGTGAATGGTACGTTCCTGATCAATAATGTTTATGCTTCGGTGCTATTTGATACTGGTGCGGATAGAAGCTTTGTGTCATATGCTTTCAGTAAATATATAGACATCCATCCTACAACCCTAGACACTAATTATAGCGTGGAGTTAGCCGACGGAAAGTCGCTAACCACAAATACTATTTTAAGAGGGTGTACTATTAACTTGCAAAATCACCTGTTCAAAATTGACTTACTCCCTATAGAACTAGGAAGTTTTGACGTCATCGTCAGAATGGATTGGATGGTCGAGTATCACGCGGAGGTTATGTGTTATGAGAAGTACATTCGCGTTCCATATGGAAATGATATGCTAATTGTACAAGGCGAAAGAAGTAGAGTTAAAAACGAATCGAGATTAGAAGTCATCTCGAGATTAGAAGTCATCTCGAGCATCAGAACGCAGAAGTACATCGACCAAGGATGTCAAGTGTTCTTGATTCAAATGATGAAGGAGGAGGAAACTGAAATCCCAGAAAGGCGAATTGAAGATGTGCCTGTTGTCAGAGACTTTCCGGAAGTATTTCCTGAAGATTTGCCAGGATTACCCCCGACACGCCAAGTAGAATTTCACATCGAGTTAATACCCGGAGCTGCACCTGTTGCCCGCGCACCATATCATCTTGCACCTGCAGAGATGAAGGAGTTAGCCGAGCAACTAAAAGAACTTTCTGACAAAGGTTTTATAAGACCAAGTTCCTCTCCGTGGGGAGCACCAATCTTATTTGTCAAAAAGAAAGATGGATCTTTCCGAATGTGTATCGATTATCGTGAGTTGAACAAACTTACAGTGAAAAATCGTTATCCCTTACCAAGGATCGATGACTTATTCGATCAGTTGCAAGGATCCAGCATCTACTCAAAAATTGACTTAAGGTCAGGTTATCATCAGTTAAGGGTTAGAGAAGAAGATATTCCCAAGACTGCTTTCAGAACACGATACGGACACTATGAGTTCCAAGTTATGCCTTTTGGGTTGACCAACGCACCTGCGGTATTCATGGATCTCATGAACCGTGTGTGCAAGCCATACTTGGATAAGTTTGTGATTGTGTTCATCGACGACATTCTCATATACTCCCGCAACGAGAAAGAACACGAGGAACACCTAAAAACTATTCTGGAATTGCTGAAAAAGGAAGAACTGTATGCCAAATTTTCTAAGTGTGAATTTTGGATCAATACGGTAAAATTTCTTAGACACGTGATCGATAGCAGTGGGATTCACGTGGACCCAGCTAAGATTGAGGCGGTGAAGAATTGGGCATCTCCAACTACTCCTTCGGAGATTCGCCAGTTCTTAGGTCTTGCAGGTTACTATAGGAGATTCATTGAAGGATTCTCTAAAATAGCTAAGCATATGACTGAGCTTATGCAGAAAAACTAGAAGTTCGATTGGGGTGAAGAACAGGAAGAAGCTTTTCAACTATTGAAATAAAAACTATGTGCTGCACCTATTCTAGCACTACCGGAAGGCAGTGATGATTTTGTGGTGTATTATGATGCATCCATAAAAGGGTTAGGTGTCGTACTGATGCAAAGAATGAAGGTTATTGCATATGCTTCTAGGCAACTGAAAGTTCACGAGAAGAACTACACCACTCATGATCTAGAATTAGGAGCAGTAGTGTTCGCCCTGAAGATCTGGAGACACCCCCCCCATTTTCTTTGGCACAATTTGTAGTGTCATCTGATATAAGAGCCTACAACATATCTTAAACCAAAAAGAACTCAATATGAGGCAACGCCAATGGATAGAGCTCCTAAGTGATTACGATTGCGAAATTCGTTATCACCTGGGGAAAGCAAATGTGGTAGCAGATGCTTTGAGTCAAAAGGAAAGGATCGAACCGTTACGAGTAAGAGCCTTGGTTATGACCATTGGCTTGGACCTTCCGTCACGAATCCTTGAGGCTCAGAAAGAAGCAATTAAGATCGAAAACATTGAAGCAGAAGATATTGGTGGCATGCTAAAGAAATTAGAAGCCCGCGCTGATGGAACATTATGTCTGGATAATAGAAGTTGGTTACCATGTTACGGTGACACGAGATCTTTGATTATGCACGAGTCACATAAGTCAAAGTATTCTATTCATCCAGGAGCCGACAAGATGTACCATGACATGAAAATGTTATATTGGTGGCCAAACATGAAGGCTGACATCGCCACATATGTCAGCAAATGCCTGACTTGTGCCAAGGTCAAGGCTGAACATCAGAGGCCCTCTGGTTTATTGGTCCAACCCGATATACCAGAATGGAAGTGGGAGAAGATAACAATGGATTTCATCACCAAGCTACCCAAAACGGCAGCAGGATTCGATTCGATTTGGGTCATTGTTGATCGTCTTACCAAGTCTGCTCACTTTTTGCCAATGAAGGAGACGGATTCGACAGAAAAATTGACGAGGCTGTACATGAAGGAGATAGTAGCAAGACATGGTATACCGGTGTCAATCATCTCCGATCGTGATATCCATTTCACTTTGAGAGTTTGGCAATCCTTGCATAAAGCATTGGGTACGCAGTTGAACCTGAGCACTGCTTATCACCCTCAGACCGATGGTCAGAGTGAGAGAACCATTCAAACATTAGAGGACATGCTAAGAGCTTGCGTAATTGACTTCGGGAATGGTTGGGATAGACATCTACCCTTGGTAGAATTCTCGTACAATAATAGTTATCACACGAGCATTAAAGCTGCACCGTTCGAAGCGCTTTATGGTAGAAAATGTCGTTCACCTGTTTGTTGGGCTGAAGTTGGAGAAGCACAACTCACCGGACCAGAGATTATCCACGAGACTACGGAGAAGATCTTTAAGATTAGAGATCGCATGCAAGCTGCACGAGATCGACAAAAGAGCTATGCTGACAAGAGGCGTAGGCCCCTTGAATTTGAAGTTGGAGATAAGGTTATGCTCAAGGTCGCGCCCTGGAAGGGTGTGATGCGATTTGGAAAACGTGGAAAGTTAAACCCTCGTTATATTGGACCCTTCCAAATCATAGAAAGGATTGGCCCAGTAGCTTACCGTTTGGAATTGCCTCAAGAACTTAGTCGAGTACACAATGTGTTCCACGTCTGCAATTTAAAGAAATGTTTGTCCGATGACACACTCGTTATACCCCTGGAGGAAATCCAACTCGACGACAAACTCAATTTCGTTGAAGAACCAGTAGAGGTTATGGACCGAGAGGTCAAGCAACTCAAGCGAAGCCGTATACCTATCGTTAAAGTCCGTTGGAATGCACGTAGAGGTCCAGAATACACGTGGGAACGTGAGGACCAGTTCAAGAGCAAATATCCCCACTTGTTCGCAACTTCGCAATCTCCTACAACGTCTTGATTTCGGGACGAAATCTTCTAACCTGGGGAGGCTGTGGCACCCCGTAAGAAAATTAGATCTCTCTTTTCGTTAAGTAAAAGTTATGTACTGCAAGTTTGCAAATTTACCGTTAATCTCAACGATAAGTCATTTTATAATCGTCAAACATTACTCCTTGTCATGAAAAGTGTAATTAGCACGCGGACATCACCATTATTACCCTTGTGTCTAAAAGGATATTTTAGAACGCGTAACGATGAAAACCATACTTATTTCACATTTGTGAAACGAGGCCAATTACTTGTATCACTTTACAAAACCATCTACGTTCAACCTAATAACCATGAAAACCTCTAATTGAATTCAAAAGAAATATACACATATGAATACATGATAAGAACCAATATCTGATATACACATATGAATACATATAAAAACCAATATATGATAATGATAAAACACCCATCATTACAAACTCTTACACATTACCCTACTCACTTTCTCATTTTGAAAAGAATCCTTCACATGCTACGTCTTATATACCTGATACAAATTTCAAATAGAAAAGATAAGCAATAGTAGGGATTCTCTAATAGTATTAGAAAAGAGGCAATGATGACTAACAGTATTAGAATTATCACTATGGTGCAATAGTGTGTAGAGTATGCATTCACATGTAACATCTCAGTAACCAAGCCAACAATTTGAGTATAAATGAGGAACCATGCATAAACAATTCTATCACAACTAAAATTTGAAAACAAGAATTAAACAATACGGCTCGAGTGAGAATCTTCGTAGAGTGCAAGAGCTAAGGGGACGACGGGTTACAAGGGGTGGAAGCCAAGAGTGGTTCGAGCCCTTATCATCATCATTCCTCCCCATCGACTAACAAGCTTGGACCTCGGTAAGTCGCCCTCGTGGCTTAACGCCTAGCTTTATTATGTCATTCTCATGGTAAACCTACGTACGACCAAGGCACGTCTAGCCTTGGCAAGCTAGACGAGGGCCTCGGCTTTGCACGACGTGTACACGACCACATGGTACAAACCATGCATGGTTCGTATATAAACACGCATGTAAAGATTGTGGTCGTGCCATGCATAAAACAAGCGAAGCATTGTAACACTAGTAGACGACGCATCATGCGTGTAAACACATAACGAACCAAAAGACTTTGTGAAAACCTTAAACATGTCGTGATCAAAATACATTGGCTCACTAGAGACTAATACACTTTAGAATTTCGCGTGAAATGTGGTAGAGTTTCTTATGTCGTGACCTCGACTCATGCCGTGGGCGTGACCAAGCAACCCAAGATGAACCACAGTGACCCTTCTTCTCGCTGTTGGTACATCACAGACTTGGTTAAAGATGAGCAACTCGTGCTCGTTGATTCCTACCCAGCCTTCGTAAGGACGCACAAAGACACAATGCGGCTACCATACTTGTACCCATGTGCAAGACAGGGGGGTTGCTGCCACTGTAGAAACCATGGGTTCGCAGCAGGTTGCTACCACTATTACAACCAAATGGGTTGCGAATAACACAGCCACACCCTTAGTTTCGACCTTCACATAGCTCGTGACTTACCCTTAAACATGAAATCACAAAAAAAAAACATAACCACAAAACAAAAAAATAAAAAGCGACAAAGATAAACGAGTAAAAAAAAAAATAAAAAAACCAAAAAAAAAATAAAATAAAAAAGAAAATAAAAAAATATAACTTAAATATCCACAACAAACAAATTTGAAAGAGATAACAAGAAAACCTAGCCAGTAATATTTAAGGGTGCGATGGAGAGAAGGAAGAAGACCACAACAGTGGCCATCAACCCACTGTTGGGCACGACAGAAAAACAGAAAAGAGAAGAGGGGTAGGCCATGAGAGTTGTTGGTATTGTATAACAATAATGCACAAGATACCTCCTACCACTTGCACATAATTCACCTTATTAAAATTTGGCCCCTATAAAGAATAAGTACTTGCGCAAATCGAAGCTCTTAGTCATCTCACCGAGCCTAAGCGGTTGGCAGACCTCGCGAACGACAAGAATGTTTACGGTAGATAAGTAGAAAACTCTAAAATGACGTTTTTTTTTTATGACTAACACTTGTGACCGGATAAACCGATTTTTAAAAGGGAAAATAAACTTATCACGGTTTATAAAAATTAATTAACACTAAAACTATTTTAAAGCTTACTCGGGTTTTAAAACGTAAAAGTCATAAGAGTTAAAGCGTGTAATTTACTTGATTTAGAAAATAGAGGAACTAAACTCCGTTAATTTGAAACTTAACGGTATTAGCTGTAAATAAATAATCTTTATAAACTAATTAAACGAGTCGAATGGAACGTGATATATAAAACTGATAATTATACAAGTTAATTAACGACTACGGTGTAAATAAATAAATAAACGCGATAAGAAAATATATAAACTTAGTAACTTATAAATAATGTGGGGGAGTAATAGGGGGGGGTAATATGGAGGTGCTAATATTTTCCTGAGAAAATAGACACAATGAAGACTTGTAAAAATAAGTTTTATACGTCGCATAATAAGTATCAATTCTGCACATTATTTTGGCTTATGGTGGTAAAGTCACCCTAAGGCAACAACGGTTTAATGACCTTTTGAAAACATAAAAACGTTACCTATCATAAAAACCCCCGCTAAAAAAATTATCCTTATGACCATTTGCATAATTCATTTCATACATTAAGTGTTAGAATATAAACTCAGATTGTCATAATTACTTAGGTGTTTGACTGAATCACTATTTGACGTGCATTGATCCATTATCAGTCCAGGCGATTAACTGACAAGGTGAGTTTTCATAGCCCCTACTCTACTGTTTTAAATCATCTTTTGGGGTGAGAACATTGCTTATTTCAAACGTGTGAACACAAGTGAATTACTCATTACTGAATGGTTTATTTAAGTCTGAGTTGAGAGAGGAGCCCACGTTTTGCAGAGTCGGTGTCGCGGGCAGATGGGTTATCATGAACCCTGTTGCAGAGGAGAATCATGAAAGTTGTCGGGTCTAGGCGAATGTTCTAGTTTGGGCAGAGAGGTTACAGGTGGGATAACTTATTAGGGTTCAGGACTTTGCGGACTGAGATAGTGGAAGGTGCGGACTCTATGGTTTCTGTGTGCTCACTTCAATACCCTAAGCCCTGACTCAAATGAAACTGTGTTTGCTTTTGACTAAGTGTCCAGCGCATTCACAAGACAGCACACCGCACAGGTCTCACATCAATCTTGAAGTCAGCATCTAGATCCTCTAACGAGGTGTCGCCAGTGGTTTTTTGGGGGGGGTGGTGGGCAGAGGTGTAATGTTTAGGAGCTCGAGGGATGTCTCTCTGGAGGGGTGCGAGAGGGTGAGGGGGAGCGAGTGGCGGAGGTGTTTGAAGTCAGGACGGTGGTAGGAGAGCGCAGGCATGGGAGGTGAGTCAACGTGTGTTATAAGGGTGTGGGGTTTTTTTTTTTTTGGGGGGGGGGGGGGGTTGGTGTGTTGTGTTTGGTGGTGTGGGGGGGTGGGGGGGGGGGGGGGGGGGGGGTGGGGGGGGGGGGGGGGGGGGGGGGGTTATAAGGATTGGGATGGTGTATGTGGGGGTTTGGTTTAGAGGAGGTATGGTAGTGTATTTTGTTTGGAGTGGGTGTGGTAGGGGGTGAGGTGTGTGGTATGTGGGGTGTTTGAGGTTGTTTATATTATATTAATGTGTAGTAGATTTATTAATTGTTAATATATTTAGTGTATTAAGGAGATTGTGGGGTTCGAATGTTTAAGAAAAAGATACAATATGAAGTCTCATGCATTGCAGTCATTTCCAGTTTTCTGAAGATCACTTGTACTATTTTAAAAACGATGTCGTGTTGTCTATTTTTTATGCTTCCGCTGAATGTTTAAACAATTTAGTATTTCCTAATTCAAGTGATCAATTTTCTTAAAACGTCTCATATAGAGGTCATTCTGCTTGCTAGAAGTATGTAATCATGAGTCACAACGCCTTGTTGCCATTATACTATGATATTTATGGGTGTGACAGAATGGATATAAGAGCATTGAGTTGTAGAAACTAGGGTTGCATCAGGGGTACACTAGACTATAACTACTTAGCTGCTTAACTGCTTATTATGCTTCTATGTCAGTCATTGCTGTTTTCTTAATATGAGGTACATAGGAAAATCAACAATCAATGGAGTACATATAATTAAAATGGGATACATGTGAAATAGACATATATGAGATACATATACTTAATATGGGTTACATGTGTATTAAACAGGCTTAACTATGCGTATTTTGAAATATATCTATATCCTTATTTCATATTTTCTTGTCTCAGCGACATGTCGAACTCGGATGAATTGAGACACACCGATAACACTACACTGGTACCTCCCAGACTCCCCGACACACTTCTCCAGGTGTATCACAGGAGACGTCCTACTCTCGGATTACTTATTTTGCCATCTGTATCACCATTTCCCCCAACTATCAGACGTACCGCTCGTATATCTGTTTTACCTATTGAGCCAAATCTTGCTGAACGTGCCAGAATTTCTGCTATTAACCTTGATGATTATCAACTTGATCCTCTTACTCCACCACCCTCACCTTCATCCCTATTCTCGATGGCTGCTTATCAGCGAATGATTGCTAAAACAGACCCCACCTAGAGAGAAGAAGCTCTAACTGCCTACGGGACGGAAACTGGTCAGAGTTCGGTCCCTATTCCTGAGACAGTCTTGACCGTATGCACGACGCGCCTTAGAGGACAGTTGCATACCATTCTCGAGGACATGGACCGTTACCCAAATGCCTGTTTAGAGGAGTTAGAAGCCTTCCTGACACTGTGGGATGTGAAGCCCCGAGTTGAGGAAAGTTCGTTAGAGACGCTATCTGTGGACGAACTGATTACTCAGCTTAGACAAGTGTGTGAGGATGCGGAGGATCGTGCTAGTAATGCTCAGGAGGAAGCACGACAGAAGAGGAAGGAGACACTCGAGGAAGTGATCCAGCAAATCTACCATAACAACAACTAGTTTTATTTCTGTCTTTTGTACAACCACTAAGCTATGGGTTTGTCACGGCTAGTGAACTCTTGTATTCCCTTACTCTTTGAAATAAGTATCGTGTTTGCGAATAATAACAGTATTGATTCAAAATACATGCCATTTGTAGTAACGTGACCATCCTGACGCATATAACTTTTGTACATGTCATAACTGTCATTTCCATTGTCCCTCTTATAGAAAATGGCACCCGGACGACGCCCAACTGTCCGCCGGAACCCTCCTCATTTCCCGTTATCTGAAGATCACTTGTACTATTTAAAAACGCTGTCGTATTGTCTATTTTATGCTTCAGCTGAATGTTTAAACAATTTATTATTTCCTAATTCAAGTGATCAACTTTCTTAAAACGTCTCATATAGAGGTCGTTTTGTATTGCTTAGAAGCATGAAATTCATGAAGTCACACGCCCTCGGATGCCATTATACTCTGATGTTTTGGGGGTGTGTACTGAAGGTGTTGTAGGCTTAACCCGATGGTTTGAGAAACTAGAATCTCAATTTGGGATTAGCAACGTGGCAGAAGGTGACAGAGTCAAATTTGCTTCTAGCACACTGCTAGATGGTGCTTTAACTTGGTGGAACGTGCATGTTCGTTCTGTGACTCTCGATACCGCTCATGCAATACCTTGGAGTGATTTCAAGGCTATGTTCATCCGGAAGTACTGTCCTCGAAATGAAGTCAAGCAAATAGAAAACGAACTATGGAATTTAAAGGTGAAAGGCACAAACCTTACCGCCTACAATCAACGTTTCCAAGAACTCGTCCTCTTATGCCCTGAAATGGTACCCAACACCGACCGGTTGTTGGAACGTTACATTGAAGGTCTACCTTTGAACATCAAGGGTAATATAACCTTGTCCAAACCAGTAGATTTGCATGAAGCGATTGAAATGGCTCAAGGGTTGATGTACCAAGTAGTCCAAGAGTTAGGAGAAAACTTTGGTGACAAGCGGAAATGGAATGGAAACCACTACAACAACAACAACCCCAACACCACTAGTAATCTCAATCCGAACAAATGACCAGAGACAGCAAAGGTGTTTATAGCTAGGCAAGGTTCTTACGTTGGCAAATTACCTTACTGCGGGAAGTGTGGACGACACCACACTGACACATGCCCTCCTACTTGTCACAACTGTGGAAGGGCAAGACATAAAGTCAAAGACTGTCGAGCCCCACCCCGTCCCGCAAGCCAAAAAGGACTCGGAAGCCAAGGAGGAAAGGGAAGTGATGTTACTTGCTTCAGATGTGGCGAAAAGGGGCATTACAAGAACAAGTGTCCGAACAATGGAAGTCAAGGCCGTGGAAATCAGATTCGAGGCAACCAACAAAATCCTCAGAACAATCAGAGGCAGAATCAGGGAAACCCTAAGGGAAATAACCAAGCATCAACCAACACTCAAGGAGGACGCAGAGCACCTGGCAGAGTATACAGCCTATGTGTTGAAGCTACTGTGAAAGATAACAATGTGGTGAATGGTACGTTCCTGATTAATAATGTTTATGCTTTGGTGCTATTTGATACTGGTGCGGACAGAAGCTTTGTGTCATATTCTTTGAGTAAATATATAGAGGTCCCTCCTACAACCCTAGATGCTAATTATAGCGTGGAGCTAGTCGACGGAAAGTCGCTAACCACAAACACTATTCTAAGAGGGTGTACTCTTAACTTGCAAAATCACATGTTTAAAATCGACTTAATCCCTATAGAACTAGGAAGTTTTGACGTCATCGTCGGAATGGATTGGATGGTCGAGCATCGCGCGGAGGTTGTGTGTTATGAGAAGTACATTCGTGTTCCGTATGGAAATGATATGCTAATCATACAAG
Source organism: Tanacetum coccineum (assembly GCA_026074375.1). NCBI lineage: Eukaryota > Viridiplantae > Streptophyta > Magnoliopsida > Asterales > Asteraceae > Tanacetum > Tanacetum coccineum. The sequence goes on from BQNB010070783.1 coordinate 10,572, forward strand.
GCGAGAGAAGCAGAGTTAAAAATGAGTCCAGACTAGAGGTCATCTCGAGCATCAGGACGCAAGGGTACATCGACAAAGGATGTCAAGCGTTCTTAGTTCAAATGATAAAGAAAGAGGAAACAGAGGCATCCGAAAAATGAATAGAAGACGTGCCTTTGATCAGAGACTTTCGGGAAGTATTCCATGAAGATTTGCTAGGATTACCCCCGATACGCCAAGTAGAATTTTACATCGAGCTGATACCCGGAGCTGCACCTGTTGCCCACGCACCATATCGTCTTGCACCTGCAGAGATGAAGGAATTAGCCGAGAAACTAAAAGAACTTTCCGACAAAGGTTTTATAAGACCAAGTTCCTCTCCGTGGGGAGCACCGATCTTGTTTGTTAAAAAGAAAGATGGATATTTCCGAATGTGCATCGATTATCGTGAGTTGAACAAGTTATGCCTTTTGGTTTGACCAACGCATCTGCGGTATTCATGGACCTCATGAACCGTGTGTGCAAACCATACTTGGACAAGTTTGTGATTGTGTTCATTGACGATATTCTCATATACTCCCGTGACGAGAAAGAACACAAAGAACACCTAAAGACTATTCTGGAGTTGCTGAAGAAGGAAGAACTGTACACTAAATTTTCTATGTGTGAATTTTGGATCAATACGGTAAAATTCCTTGGACACGTGATTGATAGCAGTGGTATTCACGTAGACCCAACTAAGATTAAGGCTATTAAGAATTAGGCATCTCCGACCACTCCTTCAGAGATTCGCCAGTTCTTAGGTCTTGCAGGTTACTATAGGAGATTCATCGAAGGATTCTCTAAAATAGCTAAGCCCATGACTGAGATGACGCAGAAGAACCAGAAGTTTAACTGGGGTGAAGAGCAGCAAACAGCTTTTCAACTATTGAAACAGAAGCTATGTGCAGCACCTATTCTAGCACTACCAGAAGGCAGTAATGATTTTGTGGTGTATTGTGATGCATCCATAAAAAGGTTAGGTGTTGTACTGATGCAAATAACTTGCATATGCTTCTAGACAACTAAAGGTTCACGAGAAGAACTACACCACTCATGATCTGGAATTAGGAGTAGTAGTGTTCGCCCTAAAGATCTGGAGACACTATTTGTATGGCACAAAATGTGTAGTGTTCACCGATCATAAGAGCCTACAACACATCCTAAATAAAAAAGAACTCAATATGAGGTAGCGCTGATGGATCAAACTCCTAAGTGATTACGATTGCGAGATTCGTTATCACCCGGGGAAAGCAAATGTCGTAGCAGATGCTTTGAGTCGAAAGGAAAGGAGCGAACCGTTACGAGTAAGAGCCTTAGTTATGACTATTGGCTTGGACCTTCCGTCACGAATCCTTGAGGCTCAGAGAGAAGCAATTAAGATTGGAAACATTGAAGCGAAAGATATTGGTGGCATGCTAAAGAGGTTAGAAGCCCGCGCTGATGGAACATTATGTTTGGATAATAGAAGTTGGTTACCATGTTACGGTGACACGAGATCTTTGGTTATCCACGAATCACATAAGTCAAAGTATTCTATTCACCCAGGGTCCGACAAGATGTACTATGATCTGAAAATGTTATATTGGTGGCCAAACATGAAGGCTGAAATTGCCACATATGTCAGCAAATGCC
>BQNB010070783.1:15238-33007 GCA_026074375.1 Tanacetum coccineum
ATATCTCTCTATATAAAGAGATCATAAACACATAGTTTTGTGTGCACAGAAAATATGTAGACGTCTTATAAAGGTGTGTGTGAATTCTAGGCATGAGTTCTCTAAGTAGATGCCTAGAAGTTATGTGTAGCCCCAAGGATCTTTGATCCTTGTTAGATTGTAACCATTCTGGAATTGATCATCTAGAATTGGGGCTTGATGGAAACGTATGGTAATAAAACCTTGTTTAAATAACATTGAAACGTGTTCATTATATTCCGCTGCATTGTATCTATATTCTTTGTTATTTTTGTTAATCCTAGATATAAAGATATAACCAATCTTGAGCTTAAAACGATTTTAACAAGTGGTATCAGAGCTTGTGTTCTGAAACTTTGATCTAGAAGAAACTATCAAGAAGAATCCTTTACTCACAAGGAAGATATGGCTCCTATGGATTTTTTTAGACTCAGAGGTATACACTGATAAAACTTGCTCTAAAACATGTCTCATCTAGAATTGGGGCTTGATGGAAACGTATGGTAATAAAACCTTGTTTAAATAACATTGAATCGTGTTCATTATATCTGCTGCATTGTATCTATATTCTTTGTTATTTTTGTTAATCCTAGATATAAAGATCTAACCAATCTTGAGCTTAAACGATTATATGGTTTCCACATAAATATTCGATCATACTAGTGAAAGTAGTAACTACACGAGCACTAAGATAAACTACTTTCACATTCCCAATTGCATTGTGAAATTTCCCGACCTAACCATAGATAGAAAATATGCATTGCGAATACAGGAAATACAATACTTTACCCAAAAGCAAATAGCAATCGATTAAGGACCTAATCTAATAGGGTAGGCTAAGGTGTAAAGGTGTAACGAAACATAATTTGGTGTAAGAAAAAAGGAAGGCTCAATAGGTTTTTCTAGGGGTATCTTACTCTAAAAATGAGAGTAAACAAAGGGTTTATACGGGGGTTAACTAACCAGTATAGTTAGTTAATAGCACTATATGTATAGGCTTTTTTGGTGTAATTCTAAAAATTTACCAATTTAGAAAGGTCACTCTATCTATTAAAAATAGTGCTTATTATTGTGGTCTCGAGTAGATATACCAAGCCATGTTCTAAAGTTTACTACAGTCATCGGCACACTCATATTTTTGTTGAATTTGGGGTTAAATTTAGGAAACAGATAAGGCTAAATCCTCACAATTGGAAATTGGGTTATGTGTGTGGGTTACATAACTAATAATTTCACAAATAAATATGCTAAAAATTTAAATTTGATATGAATTAGGCATATTATTTGTAAAAATAAGGACAGGTAAGTGTTCTAATTATCCTCTCCCCACTTGAAATATAAAACGCCCTCGTTGTATAGATATAACACGAAAAACATGAAATTAAGAATTAGAACAGAAAAACTCCCCTGAGATTTGCTCGGTATGATCCTCCATGTTGCGTATATGAGCAAGAATGTGTGTTGTAAATGCGTCTGGATACCAGCATGACTACAACACACATAGAATTCCAGAAAATAAGCACACCAAATTCATTCAATCATCTAGAAGGTGCCTGTATAAAAACATAAGAAAAAGAGTGCAATTCTTTCTCCGGATAACCGTCGGTTAGAAAACAAAAAAAAACCTACAACGTACATCAAGTCGATACGCCGTATCCATGTTTTAGGATCCTTTGTATTTGAGACCTGTATTAAAAATAAGTACGGGTCAGAGGTCGAATATGCTGTATTCATTTTAATCGAATACATCCGAATCAAAATTTGACAAAAATGTTTTATAGTGTAGAAAAATAAAATGGATAACGCCCAGATAGGGTCAATACGCCGTATCCATAGAGTTTTGATACGTCGTATCGACTACCTGGGAAGATAGACTCGATAACAAATTGAAAATTACATTCCAAGTTGTCTCCCGACAAGCACTTTTGTTTATATAAAAGTCTTTAAGTTAGACTTGCTCTAGCTTAAATCCTATCCTTATAAAACAACTTAGGGTCAAACGGGATTCCAAATGGCACATACAAATTTTTGATAATATTTATTAGCATCTCTTCATTAAGATAACTCCAAGTCACGATATTAATAATTAATTCATTGATAAAAGTATTAGTTTTGAAAAATTTACTGGATGTATCATGACTTGTTTCCAAAAGTTTATTTGACCCTTGTGCATAGGTACCAACATCGATACTTATTACATTAGGTAATGGTTTGATAGATATATCCCCCGAAGACTGTTTGATATCGATTTTACCATCATCATTGTCCGCATCCAATTCTGAATCATTAACAGAAAATATGTTAAAAGGAAATATATCATTATTGGACATAACATTGTATTCCTCATCATCATATTCGGACAACGATGTTTCATATTTCATATTAACTGCATCGACATGTTGAGGACTTACCGTAGATTCAGATGAGAACTCTAATTCAGATGTTAATGCATCATTGTAGATTATAGTTGGGAATTTCATTTCAAAAAATCTTAGGTAGTAAACGCCTTCATCATACCAGATCTTACCATACGTAGCAGTTTTCCAGTTATACACTTTACCGCGGGGATTTAAGAGCTTTCTCAGTTTCATACTGAACGTATTCCTCCATAGTTATATCTCGGTCCTCCATTTCCTATAATAAGTTAGCCACAAACACAGAGAAAAAGGTCAAATAGATTGATACGCCGTATTCAGTAAACTGAATACGTCGTATTGATGTTTAAATTCGAATACGCTGCATTTGTTTAGAAAAAAAAATATACGCCGTATCTAAAGAGATGAATACGCCGTATTGCGTATTTGACTCCGAATATTACAGCAAACTTTAATAATGCAAAAAAACACACAAACATAAATATACAAAATATATAATGCAGAATTTAGACACACAAAAACAAACTAAATGCAAATTAATCTAAAAATAATAAATCTAAACTAAAACACTAATAAACAAGAATTAAAAAACTACACTCCTCGGAAGCGGCGCCAAAAACTTGATGTGTCGTTGTGCGCAGGTATTATTTATTATCAAGTTTTACTATTTATATTTTGCCAACTTTACCTAAAAATAACACTAATGGGCAGATGTAGAGTTGTTGAGTATGTAGGATGTCGATCATCTAAAAGAGCGGAGAGTGTTCCTACACTAAAATTTTAGTTATCTATGTTAATTCTAAATTAGTCTATTTTAGGTTAAACTTAAATTAATCCTAAACTAATGGCAAAAGAGGGATTTTTTGCCTGAGAAACTGGCACGAGTTTTGGGTATCTAACCTAAGGTTTTTATGACAATAACACACACAAACTGATAGACAGAAGATAAAAAAGCGGTCAAGCCTAATGTAAGTGAAACATACTAACCATGTTTAATTCAATATAATGCAGCTTTTATTTATAAGTGCAATGATCGTCTTATATCGAAGGGCATATCATTCCTAGGTTTAGAAGGTACATCTTCCTAAACCCTAGACTTGGCAATTCTATCACAATTAACCAAATTTGCATAAAGCAAACGTTGTTGAATTATAATCTATCTTAGAAGATAATAATGGTGATCTTATTGAATTCTAGCTCACGGAGACTTTACTAACTTACTGCTTAACGACTCTTTATATTGGTAGTCCACTTGCCCAGATCAAAACTTAGGGAATCAAAATGTTATTTGTTAATCCTAGGTCACCTGCTAGTCTAACTTGTTCACTAAAACAAGAGCAAAGACATCACGTTATTTGTGATCCTATCATTCTAGATATATAAATTGCAGATATGGATAGCTATCCCAGCATCTAGCCTACTCTATATTTTGTAATCCTAGATCCAGTTGAATGATAGGTCGCATACTTAAGCACATAAACGAGTATAAATTAATAAACATAATTCAACATACAATGAATAAGCATGCGATCGATATAAACAAACCAAACATTAAATTATCATAAACATGGCTAATACCTGAAGGTATTAGCCAACAACCATTGTAACCAATACAAATGTCATAGATAATTGATTAAGGTAAACTAAACAATTAAGAACGATACCAAAAACTGAACGCGTGTTTAGAGTATAGGAATTACAAGTGTTTCCCTATGGATTCAAGTGCTCTTGCAGGACCTTCTTGGCTTCTTTTGTCTTTTGAAAATCGAACTTGGTGGTTAAAGCATACCTAAAACTGAGTTTAGGGTTTTGTATTTATAGAGTCTTGAAAAAAGTTGATACACTGTATAGACCAATGTGGGATACAACGTATTGGGGTATTTAGCGTAGGCTCCATGATTATAATTTTCTAGAATATTCATCAACCGCTTCTCAATACGGCGTATGAAAGCTTCTGGATACGGCGTATTGAGTCTTCTCGTCATGGATGTCATTGTGAAGTTAGGGCACGAATACGTCGTATCTTCTTGATGGATACGGCGTATTGATGTAAATCCAGTTGGTTCTTCTTCGTTGACCAAAGTATTATATACGGCGTATCATTAATGTGGATATGACGTATTCTTCAAAGTCAGGCAATGGTCTTTTAGTTCGTCAAAGTCTTGGATACGGCGTATACTTCTCAAATGATACGTCGTATAGGTTGTCAGAATCAATAGACTTTCTTGAACTCTTCGTTTATCCTCCATAATGCATGCCTATTGATTAACTTTTACTCTTTGCTCGATAATAAATGCAAATAACAAATATAAGAAATTAAGTACCAATTCATGCATAAATAATGTAAAACGAGCAATTTAGATGGGATAAATGATGCTATAAAATAGACGTTATTTGATGTCATCAAATATCTCCCCACTTGAATCCTACTTGTCCTCAAGTAGACTTTAAAAAACTTATGAAAATGTATCCCAAACCAAGGTTCAAGATTTTCGTTTAAGCAATTTTTTTCGTTTAATTGCTAGCACATAACCAAACACCTCACGAATAGGGAAAATGAAAACACTCAAATCACTAAACTAATCTATGTGGTAACATTTAAGTAATTCGCTCAATTGCTCGATCGTGACGAGTATTCTATCATAAGCTTGGCAAGGATACACATCTTCACCACTAAAGCTAAGGAGTGACAAGTCTAAAAAGGTAAATTGGGTTAAGGTTTAAGGGTTTGATCATTCTTTTCAATCTCTGTCGATACCAATATTCCAGAAAAGGCGACAAAATGACAAATACATGCCCAAATCCATGATCGCGACACTTCCCATTGCTCAGATATTAACTCGAATAAGCTAAAGAATAGGATCAAGTAATCTTCACCAATAGTAGTAAACCAACAAGACTGACAAAATTATATATACACGCCCAAATCCATGACCGCGATACATATGATTGCTCAGATCCTCATTCGAGTAAAAGCAAAGTTTAGGATGAAGAATGATATAGGGTAGGGAATAACTAATCCTTTCCTAATTGTAATACACCAACAAGGGAGACAAAATCACACATACACAAACAAATCCATGAATGAGAAACATGTGATTGCTCTGTCCCTCATTCGAGTAAGACCAAAGGTTGGGAATTAGTAATGGGAAAATTGGTGTAAATATAAATCAAAACAAATAGATTAAGTCCAAACAGATAAAGAATAGTGTTGCTAGTTACTTTCCTGACCATGCCCATAAAAAGACATAAATTTGACAGCTCATGCTTTTCATGAAAACAACCTTAGTTGGTGTTCCCGTAACATCCAACTCCCAATCATTCATAATATACATACTATACGACATTAGTGGCGATATCTATCACTTAATACATAAAATTACACCAGTTTGTTTATATTTTGACCAACTAAAAATAATATACAACATAACTTTACATCGTTGTTTTATAACACGTACCAACGAATAATCGATCCTTATAAACAATTGAATCGGTTAAGCTTAGACGAACCGATTATCTAACAAACCTCACTTTTTTCTCTCTCTCAAACTTTTTTTGTATTTTTCTGTTTTCCTGATTTTTTTAAACATAAAAAAAACAAACTGAATAAAGGTGTATTTTTCACCACTTCACAAACATGATAAATCTTAATAATTAATTCCGATCATACTAGTGAAAGTAGTAACTACACGAGCACTAAGATACACTACTTTCACATTCCCAATTGCATTGTGCAATTTCCCGACCTAACCATAGATAGAAAATATGCATTGCGACAGGAAATACAATAATTTACACAAAAAAAACTAGCAACTAATTAAGGACTTAATCTACGGGGTAGGCTAAGGTGTAAGGATGTAACGAATTAAAATTTGGTGTAAGAAAAGAAATGAATGGCTCAGCAGGTTTTTCTAGGGGTATCTTACTCTAAAAATGAGAGTAAACAAATGGTTTATTCGGAGGTTAACTAACCAGTGTAGTTAGTTAATATCTATAAGCTTTTTGGTGTAATCCTAAAAATTTATCAGTTTAGAAAGGTCACTCCATCTATTAAAAATAGTGCTTATTATTGTGGTCTCGAGTATATATACCAAGCCAAGTTCTAAAGTTTACTACCGTCACCGGCACACTCATATTTTTGCGGAATTTAGGGTAAAAATTAGGAAACGGATAAGGCTAAATCCTCATAATTGGAAATTAGGGTTATGTGTGTGGGTCATGTAACTAATAATTTCACAAAAAAATGCTAATTTTTTAATTTGATATAAATTAGGCATATTATTTGTAAAAATATAAGGACAAGTAAGTGTTCTAATTCTCCTCCCCCACTTAAAATATACAACGCCTTCGTTGTATAAATATAACATGAAAAACAGGAAATTAAAGAATTAGAACAGAAAATTCCCCTGAGATTTGCTCGGTATGATCCTCTATGTTGAGTATATGAGCAAGAATGTGTGTTGTAAATGCGTATGAATACCAGCATGACTACAACACACATAGAATTCCAAAAAATAAGCACACCAAATTCATTCAATCATCCAGAAGGTTCTTGTATAAATGCTCAGAAAACAAGTGCAATATTATCTCCGGATAATCGTCGGTTAGAAAATAAAACCTAAAAATTTAAAACTGTATAAGAAGTCGATACGCCGTATCCATATTTCAGGATACGCCGTATTGAGACATGTATTAAAAATCCTAAGTACGAGTCAGAGGTCGAATACGCCGTATTCATTTAATGAATACGACGTATCCATAAGTCTGACAATAAAGTTTTTAAGTGCAGAAAAATAAAAAGGATAACGTCCAGGTCGGAGTCAATACGCCGTATCCATAGGGTTTGGATACGCCGTATCGACTACCTGGGAAGACAGACTCGATAACAAATTGAAAATTACATTCTGGGTTGTCTCCCGGCAAGCACTTTTGTTTACAGAAAAGTCTTTAAGTTAGACTTGTTTCTAGCTTCATCCCATCCTTATAAAACAGCTTAGGGTCGAACGGGATGCCAAATGGCACATATAAATTTTTAATAAGATTTATTAGAATACCGTCGTTAAGATAATTCCAAGTCACGATATTAATAACTAATTCTTTAATAAAAGTTTTAGTTTTGAAAAATTTACAAATTGTATCATGACTTGTTTTTAAAAGTTTAGTTGACCCTTGTGCATAGGTAATAATTACATTAGCTAATGGCTCGATAGATAAATTCCCCAAATATTGTTTGATATCGATATTATCATCATTGTTGTTCGTATCCCATTTTGAATCATTGACAGAAAATATGTTAAAAGGAAATAGATCATTATAGGATATAACATTGTATTTCGCATCATCATTGATGACATCAAATAACGTCACTTTTATAGCATCGATTATCCCATGTTTCTTACCCATTTTGTATAATTATTGCATGAATTGATACTTAATTGCTTAAAGTTGTTATTTGCAGTAATTATAGAGTAATTGGTGAAGTTATGCTAAAAGGCACACATTTTAGAGCTTAAACGAAGAAATCTAAAGATTATTGTTCTGATAACCTATACGATGTATTCATCAAGGAAGATACGACGTATTTGTGCCTGCACTTCACAAGAAACCACAAAGAAATAAAGAGCAATACGCCGTATCCAGAAGATTCTATATGGTGTATTGAAGTTTATTTGAAGATTCTGGAAGATATTAAACGTGGTCCATACTCCAAGAAACCCTCAATACGCCGTATTGACCTCAACCAATACGGCGTATCGATGTTTTTCCAAACACTATAAATACAAATCCCTAAACACGAGTTTAGGGTATGCTTAAACATATTTTTGAAACCCTAACCACAAAAGTCAATTTTAATAAGGCAAGAAGAGCAAAGAAGGTCAAGTAACACTCTTAATTCCATATGAAACACCTTGTAATCATCTATACTCTAATAATCGTTCAATTTTTGGTATCATTCGTTTAACTCGGTTAGTTGACCTTGGTTGATTCTATTATTATGTTTGTATTTGATACAATGGTTATTGGCTAATACCTTTAGGTATTAGCCATGTTAATGAAGATTTAATGTTTGGTTTTCTAGGAATGCAAAATATCGAGCTAGCTAGATACCAAGATAGCTCTCTAAATCCGCAATTTATATATCTAGAATCATAGGATCACAAATAATGACATATCCTTGCCATTGGTTTAGTGAGCAAGTTGGACTAGCAGGTGACCTGGGATCAACAAATGACGTTCTGATTCCCTTGGTAAGGACTTGGACAGTGGACTACTAGTATATAAGATGTCGTTAAGTAGTAAGTTAGTAAAGTCTCGTTAAGCTAGAATTTAATAAGATCACCATTATTAATCTCCTAAGATAGATTATAATAAACAAAGATTGCTTTATGCGGATGCGTTTAATTGTGATAGAATTAGCGTATCTAGATTTCAAGAAGAAGTACCGCCTAAATGTAGGAATGATATGCCCCTCGAGATAAGTCAATCATTGCACTAATAAATAAACCTGCGTTTTAATCGGATTAATCATGGTTAATACAGTTTCCTTAAAATAGGCTTGACCGCTCTTCTATCTTTTGATTATTTGCTTGTGTGTGTTATCGTGACTAAAGTAAGTTAAGTTACCACCAAAACCTGTGCCAGTCTCTCAGACTGAAAACCCCCTTCACATTAGAATTAGGTTTAGCATAGGTTTAACTTAGAACTAACATAGATAACTAAAATACTGGTAGACTTAGGAATTAACACTCTAGCTCTTAGTGATCAACACCCTTCATACCAATAAAGCTACAACTGATTAGATACACTGCCCGTTAGTGTTGTTTTTAGGTAAAGTCGGCAAAATATAAATGTAAAACTTGATACTAAATAATACCTACACACAACGACACATCAATCATATTCGGACAATGATGTTTCAATTTTCAAACTAATTTTATCGACATGTTGAGGACTTACCGAAGGTTCAGATGAGAAACCTAATTTAGATGCCAATGCATCATTGTAGATTATAGCTGGGAATTTTATTTCAAAATATCTCAGGTAGTGAACGTCTTCATCATACCCGATCTTACCATACGTAGTTGTTTCCCAGTTATACACCTTACCGTTTCTAGGAGCTCTCTCTGTTTCAAGCTGAACATATTCCGCCATAGTAATATCGGGTTCGTCCATTTCCTGTAATAAATTTGCTACGAAAGAAAAAGGTCAAATGGACTAATACGTCGTATCCAGTGAACTGAATACACCGTATTGATGTTTGGAGTCGAATACGTTGTATTGGTTTAGAAACTTTTTATACGATGTATCCAAGAAGTTGAATATGTCGTATTTAGTCTTCGACTCTGAAAATTACAGCAGACTGTAATAATGCAGAAAAACACACAATCACACAATATGCAAAATATACAATGCAGAAAATCAAACACACAAATATGCAAATTAATCAAAACTAAACTAAATCTAAACTAAAACACTAATAAACAAGAATTAAACAACTTCACTCCCTTGCAGCGGCACCAAAAACTTGATGTGTCGTTGTCCGTAGGAAATATTTATTATAAAGTTTTACTATTTATATTTTGCCGACTTTACCTAAAAACAATACTAACGGGCAGTGTACCCGATCAGTTGTAGGTTTGTTGGTAAGTAGGGTGTCGATCACTAAGAGTGAGAGTGTTAATACCTAAATCTATCAGTATTTTAGTTATCTATGTTAGTTCTAAATTAATCTATTCTATGTTAAACCTAAGTTAATCCTAAACTAATGGCAAAAGGGGGGTTTTCAGCCTGAGAGACTGGCATGAGTATTGGGTATCTAACCTAAGGTTTTGATGACAATAACACACACAAGCTGATAGACAGAAGATAAAGAAGCGGTCAAGCCTAATGTAAGGGAAACATACTAACTATATTTAATCCAATATAATGCAAGTTTTATTTATAAGTGCAATGATCGTCTTATATCGAAGGGGCATATCATTCCTATGTTTAGACGGTACTTCTTTCTAAACCCTAGACTTGGCAATTCTGTCACAATTAACTAAATCCGCATAAAGCAAACATTGTTGAATTATAATCTATCTTAGAAGACAATAATTGTAATCTTATTGAATTCTAGCTCACAGAGACTTTACTAACTTACTACTTAATGGATCTTTATATACTAGTAGTCCACTTGTCTAGATCTTTACTCAGGGAATCAGAACGTTATTTGTTATTCCTAAGTCACCTGCTAGTCTAACTTGTTCACTAAACCAAGAGCAAAGACAACACGTTAATTGTGATCCTAATATTCCAGATATATAAATTGCAGATATGGAGAGCTATCCTGACATCTAGCCTACTCTATATTTTGTAATCCTAGATCCAGTTGAATAATAGGTTGCACACTTAAGCACATAAACGAGTATAAATTGATAAAAATAATTCAACACACAACGAATACGCATGCGATCAATATAAACAAACCAAATATTAAATTATCATAAACATGGCTAATACCTGAAGGTATTAGCCAACAACCATTGGAACAAATTCAAATGTCATAGATGAACGATTAAAGGTAAACTAAACGATTAAGAACGATACCAAAAACCGAACGCATATTTAGAGTATAGGAATTACAAGGGTTTCCCTATGGATTAAAGTGCTCTTGCAGGACCTTCTTGGCTTCTTTTGTCTTTTAAAAATCAAAATTGGTGGTTAAAGCATACCTAAAACTGAGTTTAAGGTTTTGTATTTATAGAGTCTGGAAAAAGGTCGATACGCCGTAATGACTGATGTGGGATACGGCGTATTAGGGCATTTAGCGTAGGCTCCACGATTATAATATTCTAGAATATTCATCAACCGCCTCTCAATACGGCGTATGAAAGCTTCTAGATACGGCGTATTACGAATTATTTAATAAATTTTCAAGAATTATTCATCCAACCCGGCCCTCTCAAAACACGTGTTGATATGAAAGCTCTCTAGATAACGAAACTAGATTTAGTCCTGCCGTTGCAGTCATACTAGATTCCATGATAAGATTAGATAACACTGGAAACGCGATCTTCCTGAGTGGAGTACATGAGTACTTGATGTATTAAACCATATTCTGGTTTACTAAAAAACGTTCCTCTTGTGACCATACAATTATATAAATACATAGCGTATCGTTGACATAAAATATTGGATACAAAAGTAATTGCTTCAAAAAGATCAGTAGCAAAATAGGTCTTCTTAGTGCTTCGTCACTAAGAGTACTTAGGTATAAGCGAGCGTATGACTACTAGACATGAGATACGCCGTATAGGAATTGTCACAAAACAGTTAGAACAAATCTTGAAACTATTACTTAACCAATATTATCCACCATAAATGTCGTACAACCGTTCGATAATATCTTTTACACTCTCTTTGCTCGGATACGCCGTATCTTCTTGATGGATACGATGTATTGATGTAAAACCAGTTGGTACTTCTTTGTTGACCAAAGTATTATATACAGCGTATCGTTGATGTGGATACAAAGTATTCTTCAAAGTCAGGCAATGGTCTTTTAGTTCGTCAAAGTCTTGGATACGGCGTATACTTCTAGAATGATACGCCGTATAGGTTGTCAGAATCAGTAGACTTTCTTGAACTCTTCATTTATGCTCCATAATGCGTACCTTTTGATTATCTTTCACTCTTTGCTCGATAATTACTACAAATAACAAATATAAGCAATTAAGTACCAATTTATGCATAAATAATGTAAAATGAGCAATTTAGTTGGGATAAATGATGCTATAAAAAAGACGTTATTTGATGTCATCATGTGCAGTAAGCTCTTTTTCCATTTCTGAAATCTTTTGATTTAAGTTAATTATATTTTGAGTATAATCATTAAATGACTTTTCAGAATTGACTTTTTGTTGCGCAAGTAAACCATAAGCTTTTGTACACTCATTTTCAACATCTTTTACAAAATTCACATTTATGTACCTATCAAGTTCAATTTGAAACTTGTTAAGGTCTTTTGACATTTCCTTGTTAACATTTTCTAGTTCTTTGCATGCTTTTTTGAAAGCTTTGTTTGATGATTCTAAAATTTTATTTTAGTGTTTGCTTTTATTAATTTACATTTCAATTTTTCAATTAAAGTTTTGTTTGATGATTCCAAAAGTTTCTTTCGGTTTTTGTTGTCATCATTTTCATATTTCAGTTTTTCAATTAAAGAAGCAAGCAAATCACGTTCTTTAGCAAGATCATCATCTTGGTCAGCCTCTTCTCCATTATTACTCATATCCAATGAATCATGAGTGATATTTGTATCACCTTGTTTAACCAGATATGTGTTATTAATAGATTCAGGTTGCTCGGGATGTTTTCTATCGTTGGCAAACACATTATAGTCATCATCATCATTTTATACCTTTTGTAGTGGTTCAGCATCAAAGATGGGTCCTGAATTGACATCAGCATCTAGAGCGACCTCTTAAATCTTTTCCATGTACATGTAATGTGCTTCCAATTCCTGATCTTCAGGTTCATCATCAGTGTCATCACGCCAATCAACTTGTTCTGCGCTTAACTGAATCCCAGCTTCCTTTTGCTTACACAGTAGCATCTTTTCCTTGTGATAAGCTGATTCCCTTGGCCTTTTTATGTTCTTGCATTCCTTTGCTACATGCCCATATTCCTTGCAGTTGTAACACTAAATCCAGTCTACTGCACCACCTGAGTGCCTACAGTCTCCCTAGCCCGAGCAACATTAATTTCCCTCTGATTATCATACTGCTCAGTTTGCCTGTCATACCCAGTTCCTCTGTTGGTTCTTGGAGTATTATCAACATTCGCGTTTCTAGTGTTTAATGAAGTTCTGAGGTTGTTGTTGGTAGGTTTGTAGATTTTCTTGAATAACATGGAGATTAAAGCCATGACTTTATCAATCTCCTTTTCCTTTGACGATGCTTCAACATCAGCAACCACTTCAGGTTATGGTTCATAAGTAGGTGGATGAGAGTTGACAATTGCTTTTCCTCTATTTCTGGTAGCAGCTTGTGATCTGGTTGATAAGCTTTGATAGTAGTGGATGGGATTGTTTTGAGGATGATAAACTGGTTGTTGTTGAGCAATAAGTGCAAGTGGATTAGTAGTACGTGCTAGTCTTTCAGCTCTTATCTCATTTACTTCATTATGGTGTTGCTTCGGGATGTCATACAGTTTGTGATATGAGACAGTCTTTATAGGTGCTAAATTAAAAGATTATCATATAAACAAATATTAAACGCAGCGGAGCAAGCACCTATCAACGGATCCATAGAGTCATATGATCAATCAAAGTTAAAACAAGAAATGTAATACCTTTGTAGCGTGATCGGTAGAATCAAATGGTGACCTACACCTTAACACGACACTTCCAATGAAACCAAGTGATCAATGGAGATCAACTCTATGATGTATCCACACTACACTTCCTTGTATACCAATTAGATGTTAGTCTTAACCTCGTAACCTTGTAAAACACCTTTGAATGAACAAGATACAAAAGTTGGATCAAGAAAACAAAAGCACTTTTTTGTATGTATTTGTGTGTCGTATTATATAGAGAGAAAAAAGGAGAGGATATCTCATAATTTTGTCAATCAAAATCATGAGATGTTATCACTAATTCATTAACCATAAATAGCTTGATCTCATCCCCTTTTTGCTCCATATGGCTGGCCACCCTTATAAGGTGTTAGTGGGCTTTCTTAAACTTTTCAATTCCAATAAATTAAGTACACTACTTAGTTATTAGAAGCCCAATATTGATCCTGAGTTACGTAGGTTATTTATATACCGTAAATACAATAAACACGATATATAAAATGGTACCTCAGTGTATATATGTGTGACCCCATAGGCTCACATGTGTCTAGCCATATAATTATTTATTATGACACGAGCATACTCCAACAATATTCATATAAGTAACCTATTGTAAACATAAGTTATTTTGACACCCATGACTATATAATAAAAATTTATGAACTTGGTTTGGTCATTTCTATGATTGGATAAAGGATTAATCTTGAAAAGTCTAGTTAGAAAACCCAAATCTTGTCATTTTGAGCACTTTTTTTAAACATGTGTTTTATGGGTCTTTTTGATAAAGTACCTACTGGTATTTTTACATAAGTATGGTGTTAATATATTCCTAAAAGAGTATTTGGAGTGGTCTTAGTCGTTTTTAGGATTTTGGACATCTGTTCAAATCATCAAGGGGCCCAGTAGTATCTTACTCCATAACATGTGGAGGAACAAATCTTATTTTGACTACACGTGTCTGTTATGTGTTTCATATCCCTCCTAAAAATGGCCTTTATAGCAGCCATCAACAGGTCAGCGTTGAACCATATCTAAGATTGACATTCCACACACACAAAACCTACTTGCATCTCAAGTCTGAGGATCAGAGACATAACCACTTACGAGATTCAATATTGATGTCAATCCATGTAGTGAATACTCGTAGGTTGGGTCAGTCCAATGTTCATCCAATGAACAACATATGAGTTTGGCGGCATCATCCATTAATATTCATACCATATGAATATAACCAAAACACTCACATTTGTCTTAATTCAATTATGCTCCCGTATCATTAACTGACAATGGACAATTTAGAATAAAAAAATTATTCATGGATTTAAACATGCTAATATAGAACACAATTGTATAAATGAATATGATCATACCAGGTATATCAATTCATTGCCTAATACAACAGCTTAACGTTCTATTATCCAAATACTAAAAAACAGATATACATGAGACTACTAGTAGGTCAAAGTTCAATGTTCCTAGCATGATAAACATGTTTGGTGCAAGACATTAACTTTGTAAAAATTACCAACTTAGTTGTCATCTGAGTGAACTTTGGGAATACTTGTTTTAAAAACTCACATGCAGTGAAAGTTTTGAATAAAATAATGATTGTCAATTTGTATATGTGCGATCAAGTGCTAATACAATAATCCTAGCATCGCCACAATACATTACATAGGTTGTTTGAAGCAAGCAAAACCACCTATATGAGACAGTCTTCTTAACAGTTTCCCAGACTATAAAGTATTCTTTATTCTTTAATGAATAGTGCAACAATGCTTTCAATCAAGCATGTCTAGTCAACAGTATTATCATTTATGATGAAAATCCTGCTATGACTAGGATTGAGAATCATCTCAATCAAAATAAGCAATAGTGTATAAACTCAACACTAATCTCCTTATTAAAATCCGTAAATAATAGACATGTCTTTAGTCCTTAAAAGGCCTTTTAGAATGTTCTTTCAATAGTAGTCTGGTATTTGCTTAATTACACATACCATTTACCTATAAAAATGTGCCTAAAATGACCAAAATATGCCAAAAAAACATTGTATTTGTATGTTTTATGATTTATGATTGTGCAGGTAACGGATATTCACTAAAGGAAAAAAATCACGTCAAAACGGACAAAACCGAGCACGGGAATGAAAAGAGCATGAAAAGTCAAAGTCAAAGTCAAAAAGTCAACCAAAAAGTCAAGAAGGGGGGGGCATTTGTTCAATGTTGTATGTTTATTTCGGAGAAACCTCTCTCGATAGAAACATTATTCCAAACTAAGGATTAAAATCTAGCTTAGGTGAAATATTATTTCCAATATGTTAACAACATATGAGATATAAGAAAGATAAAACATAATGCTCCGACTAGCTTTAAGGTGTACTCAGGATTTATCTTTGTTTCAATCAAAATCAAATTATTGTTTTAGACTTAAGATTCCAGCTCCTATATGCATGCTCCGATCTAGCTTGCACATTTTCTAAAGATAACTTGGATTCAAAAACCCTTTTGATTACCCAACGTCCTCGCAAAGGTAATCATTCAAGAAGGAGCTTTTACATCTAATTGCCATATTTCATATTCATGAAATCAAGTATGGTAATTAATATCTTTATTCATTTAACGCTTGCAAGAAAAAGAAGTTTTAATCATAGTCAATCTCTTGAGTAGAAGTAAAACCCTTGCCACTAGGTGTACGTATAAATATGTGTACATTTCTGTCCATATTAGTCTTCTTCTAGAAGAACCAATTTAACCTCCTAGTCTTACCGATTGGTGAAAGATTAATCAATTCCAAAAATGATTTTCTTTCATGGACTACATCTCAACATTTATTATGTTGTTAGCTAGTACATTCAAAAGGTTGTATAAGAAGAGACTTTCTCCAAAACAAGTGCTCCCACTCGCTTCGTGTAAGAGGAAACTTTCTTTAAATACGCAGCAAGTCGAGTAACAATAAAATTGTTCTCGTTTGGGATGTATAGTATATGCTGATAGTTCTTGACTCTAGTTTTCTAATAACACGCTTAACGTGATCTCAACAAATTCAGAACTTTAATTAAGATTTAATGGGAGTCTTCCCATTCCATAACCTGATGGTGTCTTAGTTACCTTCTTGGTTGGAACCATTTTGAGTAAACACGTGGCTTTACTCAATTTTGTTAACCTTGATAAGATTAGAGGTAGGGTAGTTAAAGTTATCAAAAATCAAACAATATCAACAGAGTTTATTTTACACATCAGACATACCTTAACGATGTGGTATTCTATGAGTAACGAGATTGTGAGACAGTATCACAATCTCTTAGATAACCTAATATCATTTGGCTCACATACTTGCCAATTTGTTTAAACATAATGGCATTAATAGTAATTTCAAGCCAATTGCATGCTATAACATAGAAGTCTTAGAGAACTTCAAGGATTTTATATACATGTCTTAACAAGAAGACATAACACGTTAATCTCTAACTTTATGTTATAAGTCTTTGAACATTTCAAGGACCTTATGTTTATGCCTTTACAAGAAGTCACAAGCATATTAAATAAAGTTTTATTGAATGCCGACTCTTGGCTTCAACAGTCTTTTCAAGTTAATTACATACTTCTTATCGATGTCTTTACAAGAAGACACAATCATATTGGCTAAACCTTTTAGTGAATATAATGAAGTAGGTATTTATTATTTCTTGACACTAGTTCTAAGTAGGGTGACATACATCGAGGTGTATAAGTCCTAGTAGAATATTAGCTTTCTTACCACGCGGTTAAAAAAACCATGAGTCGTATTGTTATGTGTTGTACCTTGCATACAATTAGGATTTCTCCCACTTGTGCATGGCACAACATCAAGTATTTATACAAACAAATGAGCATATTACGAGTCAGGTTATGATCTTGAGACTAGTGGGTTATGAGTCCACCACGCTTCTTGTTTGTTTGTATGAATAATATAACAATGTCACAAATATGATATGATTTAAGTCAAAACTAAAATCACATTTGCATTACAAGTATATATAGAACTTTATTGTTTA
>BQNB010070784.1:2041-33007 GCA_026074375.1 Tanacetum coccineum
TCCAAAAGAAAGGTATTTGAATTATTAATGCTAATCAACACCTCCTGATCGGGTTCAATCTAAAAAAGAAACGAATCATACTCGGAAAGAGAGTAATTAGCATGAGTAGTGGTACTGCCACTTCTCGTCCCTTCCATATAATCGCTAGAAGTCTCGAATTCGGGTAAAGAATTATCCAAAAAAGAAAAAGAAGTATCGGACTCCTCTAAGAACGAATCACTATCCGCGACGGGGATAGGAAATGGAGAAAAAGACTCGAGCACATGATCCGGAGTGGGTTTATTTTTCAAAGATTCGATATTAGAAATAAGACGATGGACGTTTAATAATTTCTCACGAAGAATAACGTCTTGGATTTGAAAGATATCTTCTAAGTTAAACTCTTTCTCTTCTTGACCTTCATTTTCCTCCTCCAAACTATCAAGCTCTGAATAGGAAGGTGATGCATCAACGTACTCGATGTTCTCAAAAGAATCATCATCACTCGATGTATCATCATTTGGATCAACATCAGCTTCAACAATTCACCGGTGAACTCCTCGAGAATAGGGTCGATCTTAGAAGAATGAACAATCAAAGTATCATGGTTAATCAAAGATTCTACAAAATCAATTTCAACATTAACACGATTATTATCACAATTAGGCACATCACTCGTATCGTCGGAAATACCCTCGAACTCACTTGGGATTGGGACAAGGTTCTCAATACTAGGAGTAGTGTCAAGATGCTCGTCCCCCATACTTAGAGAATTATCTGGCTCCTCGATCGGTAAGTATGGTGTGATTGCATTAGATGTAGAATATCGAGCAATAATATCTCCTGAAGGAATATAATCATCCTCGTCATCACAAGTAATAGAAAGCATGTAACGACAGGCAGCAGAATACTTTTCTTCTTCGTAAGCTTGCTCCTTTTTTCGAACTTCGCTTCCCCATATATTAAAATCTTGCTTAAGTTTTCGAATTGTAATCTCACAAATTCTCTCATATTCTTCATCAATCTCCTCGCCTCGAAATCTTCTAATACCCAAATCATTCATTATTTCCTTAATTTTGCGATCAACCAATTGTTGTTCATGCATCATTTCCTCGATACTCATATCCTCTATTTTCTTTCTTCGATCTCTTATTATTTCTTCAAGTTTTTCTTCCATTTTATTAAGGACTTGTAGAATTCCTTGATGATCGACGGAGTCTTGCGGGGGTTGTGGGTGGTCAAAACCGGAAGAATTAGGATAATAGCAAGAATTTTGCTCACAATAATCTTCATTCATTGGTTGACATTGAAAAGTTTCATGAGGACCCCCGCAATTTGCACAACAAAGATATTGTTGAAAATAACTCTGAGAATTTTGTGGAAAATAATTATCATTAAAGTTTTGATTGTAATACGGCTCCTGTTCATAGACAAACGGGAACTGTGGTGAACAATTATAACCATAATGAGCATTATTTCCACATAACTCACACAAGTAGGTCTCAAACTGGGGTTGTGGAGGTGGGTAAGAAAAACTTGGAGAATTATCGAAAGAATTCGGGTTTGGATCATAAGCGAATGAATTTCCATTTCTAGAAGCGTAATACGAACAAAATCCATCATCAAGCTTGTTTCCACACCATCCACACGAGCATCGTCGACAAAGTATACCATCTAACGGATCACCGCATAAATAACAACTAAGTCCGTTATATAACATGTTGAAGAATTAAACTAGAGGGTCGAGAAAGTAAGAATTAAATGAAAAAGAGGTTAAAAAAAGATTATTTTTGGTTTTTCGAGTTTTTTAAACAACATATTTTATTAAAGGATAAAACGAGAGACAACTTAAACCAAATAATCAACTTACTTCACGGTAGCTCTTAAAAATTGCTTCTTAAGGTGAGCCGTGCTTCGCAAGTGACACAAAAGGCAAGTTTTTGAATCTTTTATTCGAGTTGGGAACTTTGCAAGTTCACCAGAACTTATTTATGATAATACCTCAATTGAAGGTATTATATGTTGGTGTTCGTTTACCAACTTTGTTTATTTTATTTTATTTTTTTAATTTTTAATTTTTTTAATATGATAATTATACTAAAAAGAAAAGAAAAATATTTTTTTACTTTTTATATATTTTTTTTATTTTTTTGATTTTTTGAAATATTTAACAAAAATGAAACTTTCGAGGACGAAAGGATCTTCAAACCAAATCAACAAACGTAAAACGACGGAATCTTTAACACAAGTCCCCGGCAACGGCGCCATAAATTGATACGTAGTTTTCAATACACTATAAAATATATAATATAATACCACAAGAGCAATTAAGAAAATTCCCTAAGAAAAATTCACTCTTAAAAGATATATATAATATATAATACGTATATCTAACCAGGAAGTATGATCATCCGGGTCGTTTACCCAACGACTTGTGAAATTGAAACCACGTTTTAGCTTGGATTATGATTTGAATAAGAGAAAAGATATTTTTGAGTATCTAAAATTACTAAATAAAAGCAACAATTAAAAGCAATTAAACACTTAAACTAATTTACGGGAGCAATTAAAAGCGACAAATAAGCGAATAAGGAAAACTAACTCCTAAAAATGCAAACTAAATTTCTAAACCTAAAGTAGGACAAAAGAAAATTTTAAGAAAAAGAAAAACAATTTTTTGAATATTTTTGAATTTATTATGAATTAAAAACTAATTTAATCTAATTAAATCCTAAAAAATAGCAAATTAAGTTCTAAAAATTGAGAGAAATAATTTCTAAACTTAGAAAAGTCTAAATTAACATTAAAACTCAGAAAACTATTTTTAACTATTTTAAAAATTAAAATCCTATTTTTAAACTTAAAATTAAAAGCTCAAAAATGAAAATTAAAATCTAAAAGTGGTGAAAATGATTTTTCTGAATGTAAACCTAGAAATATTTATTCTAACACTAAAAACTATTTTTTTGTAACTTTCTGAAACTTTTTTCTATTTTTTATGAATTTTCTAAAATTAAAACTTTCAAAAAATGATTTAAAATAATCTACTAAATGAAAAATTACCAAAAATTAAGGAAAAGTCTAACTAGTAACAAAGAAGATAAGAAAAATATAACCAAGATCCCAGCTTACCTAATAAGCTGGGAAAATAAGCAAACAGGCTACGACTTATATTTTAAAAGAGAAAGAAAAACAAGTATAAAGATTAAATGGTGAAGAGTATGGTTGGATGAGCTAATGAAGCACAATGGTTAACACACTTGGTATCTATGCTAGAGGTCACGGGTTCGAGGTAGGCAGACACCCCTTTTTGTATTATTTTTTTATTTTTCAAAACTCAATGAACAAAATTTATTAAGCACACGTTTTTAAGCACTTTTAATAAAGCAAGTATAAGCTGAATCTTAAAAATAAGCTCTAAAAGAGCTTATAAAGAAGCTGCAAACAGAAAGTGAGCTTTTGAGCTCTTATAAGCTTATTTTGACTAAAACACTTGCACATACTTCATTATATCAAATTTTTTAATATAAGCTCATTTTGAAAACCAAAAGAAGTTCTGGATAGCTTATGATGTCTACAAGCTATTTTT
Source organism: Tanacetum coccineum (assembly GCA_026074375.1). Classification (NCBI taxonomy): domain Eukaryota; kingdom Viridiplantae; phylum Streptophyta; class Magnoliopsida; order Asterales; family Asteraceae; genus Tanacetum; species Tanacetum coccineum. The sequence continues at coordinate 5,610 of BQNB010070784.1, forward strand.
AATAAGCTTCTTAACTAAGAAACACTAAAAGCTAACTGAAATTGAGGATTAAAACAGCTAACTCATGAATAAACTCAAAAAGCTTAAATTTAAGAAAAGCTCAATTTCTTAATAAGCCAAGACATAAGCTGAGCTAATTAAAACTAACTAACCTAAACTATATGCTATAAATTCAAACAAGAAAATCAGATACTACAACTTAAAATTCTAAATTTGAAAGGCTTAATATTATTACTACTGTTTTTGGTCTTTTTGGTTTTTTATGACTTTTAAAAGCTAATGCACCTAAGAAACTAAGCTAGAAAATAGAAAACAACTTAAACTAATTAACCCTAATGTAATCTAGATTTCTACTGAATTTGAAAGCCTAAAAACTAATTTAACTATCCTAAGTGAATTCAAAAAGGACAGCAGTAGTAACAAAGGTTACTACTGCTAGTGTAAATGAACTAAAGCCAAAATCAAATTGCAGGTGACCTTTTTGGTCTAACCTGCAATGAACACTCTTGTTGAGTGTATTTAAACACAATGCAACTCAAGTTTTAAGCCTAAGGAGCTTTGATCAAAATTTCACAAGTAAAATCAAAGGGACAAATCCCCTAGTGCTGAGACAGATTCAATAAGCCACAAAATCATCATAAGCTCAAACTAACTTGGCAAATTTATCCAAAACTTAATCAAATAAAATATTCTAACTAACCAAAGAGCAATCACTAAGTTCCTTTGACTTTAAAAGGTCAAACAAGCTAAATCCAAACACCCCTTTATTTCTTGACAGAATCAATAGAGCTTGTGAAATTAAAATCTAATGATTAAACCTAATTACCAGATAACTAATAGCTTAAAACAAGTTTAATAAACATGATTCATTAACCTAATAAGCTAAAATCTATTATCTACACAACTGCTAACTATATTTTTTTTTGTTTTTTTAGATTTTTAGACAAATTAAACTATAACAAGATCTACTATATTAAAGAAAAAAACAATAATCAAACACACTTAATAAGCTATAATAAAGGTAAATAAGCACTAGTAAGCAAACAGATTAAGCAAATAAGCAAATCTACATTAACAAGCACTTATAAAACTAGATATTAAAGAACATAAGATAATAAATGAAAACTTACTTTAAGCCTCAGCTAAACAGAAGCTAAACTCAATTAAGCAGCTACAAGCTCTAGCTTATCCATAAGGATAAGCTAGTAAAGTCCATATTTCCCATGATAGGCTTATCTTCCAAAGCTTATAAGATCCCAAAGAGGTTTAAGGTTTTAAGCTGTTTTTAAGGTTTAGGTATATTAAGATCAAACTTAAGCTCAATTATTAGCTTAGAGACTAATAAGAGCTTGTAGTTAGCTTAACATTAAAGAGCTTATGAATAAAACAAGAGCTTTTGACAGATTATTGGAAAGTAAAAGTTCAATTTTATCACTTATAGAAAGCTTGTTACATTACTAGAAATAGAACATACAAAGGATTAACAATGAAAATTACATTAAAAGAGAACATTTCATAAGCTAAAACAATTAAGCTAAAAATTAAAGAGCTAACTAGTTCCTTTTGTGTGTGAATATGGGACATTTATTAGCCTCTGTTGCTGAAGGAATCTAGGCACTTTCCTTGCATCCTACGCTCCCCATTGATCACACCGTACATTTTCCACTCATTGGATCCTCAACAATTATGCCCCCTTGGATAATTAACACTCTCACTAACGGATTACCAACGTGGCAATCCGTGATTGAGATATTTGTGCTTGTTCTGTGAGTGATAGTAGAGTAAAAACCCACTTCTCTTGTGCTTCCTTTACTTGTCTACGTGTGATCCTTATGCTTAAAGTAATACCAATAAAGCCTTGAAGTGATGTTTTTGTCCCTGCCATCATGTACTAGAGCCATTGAATTATCCATTTCACCCATTAATTAAGCTTTGCCCTTTGATTTTGACTGTGTGGTGAAAGGTAGGGGATGGATGAATAGTAATGTTTCTTGGCGCCATTTTTCTTTTTAAAACGAAAAAAATGGTAAACGATGGTGAGAGTTTGGGACAATGGCAGCTTTGGTCCTTGTGGTTTTTGTAGAAGAATTGCAAAATAAGTCTATGTGTTGAAATGGTTTAGAAAATGGCAGGATAGGTCCCTTAACTTAGATAAAAGGGAAATGGGACTAGGTTTTGGGCTTTGGCTTTGAATCCTTGGCTTCTGTTGTGCTCTTCTATTTCCCGTATCCGTGTTTGCTCGTTTTTGACAGTTTTCTTGTGAGAGAGCAAAATGATATGCCGTATTGGACCCCTCCAATATGCCGTATCGACTAGATTTGCAAACATATAAATAGAAAACCTAGCATTCGGTTTCAGAGATCAAAATGAAAAAAAAAGAGAAAAGAGGGCAAAAAAGAGCAAAGAAGAGTAAGAACCACCAAGTACGATTCTTAGACGAATTTAGAAGATAAGAAGGTCCTGCAAGTGCATTACTTCCATAGGAAAACTCTTGTAATCATTATACTCTGCAATAATCATTCGGTTAGCGTATCATTTTCTTTATGGACTCTACTTTAATCGTTTCGAATATTATATTGTGTATTGATACAAAGATTATGGTCTAAAGCCTATAGGTATTAGCCAAGTTTATGATAATTTAACGTTTTGATTTGTTTATACCAATTTTTTACTCTTTCTTTGCATGTTGATTATATTTGTCACTGCATACCTATTGTTAGAAATACAGAAAGTGTTGATCATTTATGAGATCTCAACGATCGTCCCTTGGGGGGAGATTATTAGGAATTTAGTTTTTAGTGAAGTGACGATCATTATCGATCTCATCCGAGCCTTTGAAATAGTTAGTACCATTTTATATATTAATTCAGTAACCAACACACGGGCCAAAGCATAGAAAGTCCCATGCAAGCCCATGACAAATCCTGGTTTAAACCTTTGTATAAAAGCCCTCTCTAACACATGAGAGAGTTGGGTTAGGTCATTTCAATTTAACAAGTTCAATTTTCTCACTCTAGACAGCCTCTCAACATCACATCTTCCTCTCTTAGAACTTGGCTAATCCTCTAGACATTTGATGGTGTTATGATTTCCGATATCCTACAATTGGTATCAAGAGCCTTGGTTTATCTTAAGTCATCAGGGATCTAAGTGGTTTTAAGTGGTGTGCTTTATTGACTTATATTCAGATTTATTTTGTGTGTTTTTATTGATTCCGTGCTTATTTCTTAATAAGCTCACAAACGGGGCTGGGTTGGTTTTTGGTTAGAGAGGCGATGGACGACCTACAATCTGAACTAACCTAAGTAGCTATCGTCACTTAACTATACTCAGCGATACGACACATACTGCGATATAGAACTGCTTACTATACGCGGTAGCACTAGCTATGGCGCTTAAACACATAGCTAAATTCACCCATCATCGAATCCAACTCCTCCACTAAAAACGCTCATCCCGTTGTACATACCATCATCTATTATCTTTAAACAAGGTCCAGGCAGCTTCACTTCTCAGCGATGAGCGCCATCCGTTGCTGCCTATCAACATTACAATCACTATAGAATTTAGCACGCATATCATTAGTAGTCGTTGTTAATAGAGAAAATTATAAAAGATTAATTAAAGCTACATGTGAGTCTATCGGTTGATCATTCAACTTGTAAAGCGATTATGTCACTCGATACGTGCGGATAATATCGTACGAGCATGAACTATATCTAGCGCGACCTAAAAGCACTCTCTCAATCCTCGTATCATTAATAATAGCCCAAGAGTAGGAAGAGTAGATCCTTACAGTAACATGGCCACAGACATAGACGTGTGACACCTACATCACAATAAGTATATGACCGTTGATCTGTCCTCCTTCGTTCAATCACGATATGCTAAACTCCAAACAGGTAACAACAGTAATGAGTGCCACTTATTGTACTAGCAGAAGTGACAGTTTTCAGACGATTAGAGGTGTTACTCGAAATAGGGATAGGTCTGTCGTGCACAATCGCTACACCGCCACGATACAATACTCGACGTGGCAGACTTACACACACATCAGGCCGTCACAATATTGCGGAGTAACAATGGACACACACACAAGACCGTGATCATGACACCACACACACGCATGAATAGCAACAGCAAGCGCAGAGACTTCCACGACACACACATCAACCACAGACTTTTACAGCACAACATCTCTCACACAACTGTTAGACTAGACCCAACTTTTCCAGGATATGACGAGGTTAGTACACATTTAAGAGATCGTAGCGAGTTACAAACTTAAACGATTCCAGCGGCTAGCATGTTGGTTCGCTACAAGCCGAGTTAGTCACTTTGTGAATCCAGTGAGTTAGCACTAGATTGATACAAAACTGGAAACGTTTACATTTTAACGAGTATTTTTGTTTTTACAGGTTCGAGTTTCTGGTGGATCCGCAGTGTCGATAGCTAACGTTACAACATTTTAATAGTCTACTAATCGCCCGGTGAAGCCTTGACGTTAGCGGATCGCTGGTGTGAACCTATATTTAGAGATAACATAACGGGCTGTCGACTAGCGTTCCGTACCATCTGGATAAGACGAATCAGACCATTGGATGAATCTTCATTATCCTTAAAAAGTGCCTGAGGCACAGAATCCAACATCTGAAAAGCGCATATCGCGCTGGTAAATTCAACGGTCTTTAGTATGTTTGTCTTCTAGCACACTGAAAATGCGTCCCTTGTATGAGACCATATCAATTAAAGATTGCACTGTATGACATGATAAATACATTTAAATTGTAAATCAATCATTTCACATATTTTTAACTTTTGTTTTCAATAGGTTACAACTTTAACTTATATTTTTTCAGATAACGTATCAAATTTTAGCCCATTCAGGATAAATTTTACATGTACTTATGCTATGATTAAACCCATTTATTAGAGCTTATAACAACTATTCACCTATTAGCTGATGGGGCCATGTACAGACATGGCCTTAATGTCTGGAAGACGACGGGGTCATGAGTTCAAGCGGAAATTAAGGCCTAGTTCGTATTCCTCATCACATGACACATCGATAGTAAAACAAATACCTGAGCACAGCTAAGTAAGAATGATTAATAAGACGCGTGGAATAGTACCAGTCCTCAAAATAGGGCTGCATACACTACTTTCATTTGTTACTTATCTTTATTATTACCCAATTAAACATCTTGTATTTTACTTAACATATAGCCGACTTTTAGTTTAATCACATTTCACCATTAACATTACACACACAGGATTTTTTAACAAATTACGATTTGAACTTTAGCTGGATATGAGATCACACATCTAATAACGGTATCGAGAACAGAGACAGACAATATGAGCTATGCGAGCGAAGAACACACGACTAATCCTAGACATATGATGACGTCATACTTCATGCGAGTAACTGATCTCTCTTACATCACTAATGACATATGTCACTACATCGATTTCAATAGGAACAGCTCCTCCTCACTATCGCATGTATCAGAGCGGAGCTATAGATATCAGCTCCACATAGACTACACTACACACGTACTGTCGATGTTTCATAAAGCTACCATTTGCAATGGTATTCCAAATGAGATGGTCTTCCACTATTGTGCCAACGATGAGACGACTATAAACTAGCGAATCAGGTAGCGTTTGGACACCAGTCATTAGCGATGGGTACACTAAATAATGGACGGTGTATTGATACATACGATCGGTCTATCTCTATCTCAATATTCATGTGCATGGCGGGGGGGGGGGTGGAATATGTTGAGCATTTAAGAGCCTTGCATTTCATATACATTGGTGGAGAGTAAATCATGACACAATTTCCGTAACTATTACAAAGGCTCACAGAGAGATCGAATATAATCTAGTAATGTAGTAACGTCATCTTGCACATCGTTTTGATTTAAGTCGGCAAATTAGCTGTAATAATCCTGAGACGACAAAACGCTTGGCAAATCCCTAATACTGCCGCCCTTAACGGTACGAAATCCGGAAGATTGCTACAATAAATCTGCCATATATCTTTTGGAAGTCGATGGCAAAGCATACAGTAAAACACAGTGCAGAATTGAGGTTGTAACAAGGTAGAGAAAGCTGTTGTGGGAAAGGGAGTATATGCGCGCTCAAGGAAGGCAGTGACAAATATGTATAGCCAGATCAAAAGACTTGAATGACATAAGAAGCAAAAGCTGTAAAAATACGGTATAACAAATCAATAATCAGGTATAAAATAAACATCATAGTACGTAGGTACGGTGGATCACGATTATAGGCGTAAACTAGCACAGCGAATACTACGCACAAGCTCATCAAAGGCTGTTACGCGGATCTCATGAAATCAGACCGATCTTAGATTAGGACCCTAAACATCTAATACACAATATAATAATTCGAAAAACAGTTAATAATTATATGTACCCTAGAAGTCGTACTTTACAAAACAAAAATTCCGGGTATCAGTGAAGAGATCTTAGAATACCTGCTAACTAGGGTCGTATAATTGATTTTGCAGATATAAGATTAACAGAGTTTCCTATGAGGTATAAAGTAATTAGCACTGCAGACCCTTCTTATTTCTAAGAATTCGTACTAAAAGTAATTCAGATAGAAGGGGATATTGTTAAGACTCATAAGTCTCAGGTTGATGTCCTGTAGGTCTCCATTAGCTGAGAACGTTGAGGTTCTGTGGCTTGGCTTGGCGTTACTCTGCGATAATTTGGGCGATTCTACATTTTTCTCTTTTTATTGCATTATGTGCTCGTTCATGGAGCAGATTAATGACATGAGTTCTGAATGCTAGGTTTCTATTTATATGTTTGTGCTAAATTCTATGTCGATACGGCATATTGTAGAGGGTCCAATACGGTACGATGTAATCACTTTCGATCTGGCTACAAATATGTCATCTCTTTCCTAAAGCAAGAACATAACTGGACTGGTACTTGGAAAGATTGCGGAAATACCATGTAGTTTAGGGTTGGCAAATTAAAACATTTCGAGATACGGGAAATAGAAAGCACAACAGAAGCCAAGGATTCAAGCCAAAGCCCAAACTATCCCATTTCCCTTTTAGCTAAGTTAAGGGACCTCATCCTGCCATTTTCTAAACCATTATCAAACACATAGACTTATTATTTGCAATCTTCTACAAAACACAAGGACGCAAAGAAGCAGTGCACATTACTCATAATGTTACGAATAACGGCAAAAATAAGCCCCGCAACTCCTTTACTGGCCTGAGCTGCTCATCGTTTACCATTTTTTAATTAAAAAGAGTAAAATAAGATGATCGTCTCCTGATTCGATTCTGAACTGTGTTACGTACAGAGCGTCTGCCATAACAACTTACTACGTTTTAATCTACACAGTGAAACTTTCCTCACGGTCTTACTTTAATGAATCAGCGATCTCCACTCAGCAGTTGGTCATAAGTGGTTACCAGTACAATGCGCTACCTTCTACCCAGTATCACAGGTTCTAAATTACATTCAAGGCAAAGCTTAATTAATGGGTGAAATGATACAATTAGGGAACGGGAGTGTTTGTGGCTAATGGCTCTCGTATTACATGATGGTCAGGGACAAAAACCGCATCTTCTCTCACCTCCCATAGCTAGGGGTGGCGTTTATATGGTGCCACGGGTGAACACGCTCAGTAAATAGTGCGTCTAGACTCAGTGGGACTCTATCTTAGGGTAGTTCCTAAGAATAAACAGTAGAACAAGTAAAGGAAGCATAAGACGCAGTAAACAAGGGACTCTACAAGTTGTTAGCTCATATATCGTTTTTCACCACTTTCAATCCACTGAACACTCCGTATGTCCGGCACTCATGCAATATCAAGAACGACTAAATATCTCAATCACGGATCTCCACTGTAATTAATTTCGTGTGAGAGAGTTATGGATCCAAGGCCATACATATGATGATCAATGATTGGATAATTGTACGGTTGTGATCACTTGTCGAGAACGATTAGCTGTAGATGCTTAAAAGATAAGGTGCCAATACAGATCCGTTGAAATCTGATGAACGCAATAGGTCTATAAATAGTCCCATATGATCCACACATCCCAAAGAGTCAATCTTGGGGGTATGTCAGTTGGCGACTGTTTCCTTTCGTAGCTTAGCTCTTAATTTTTAGACTAAATTGTTAGTATTAGTCTGCCGAATCAAGCGATTAATGATTTAAAGAGTTAGACTCTTTTAGGGACCCAAGTCATAACTGACTTGGATACCCCTAATGGAGATACATACTCAAATTGCTTGAGTGTGTAGGATCCATTATCCCTATTCACAGAATCTAAATAAGCCCCTTTTGGTCTCCATGTTTGTGTTGGTTTTATCATGGCACTCCCTTTGACACTTACATTTTGTTGAAGTACTGCTTGTGATCCAACAGTACTTCCTCTCTTAACCCAGATAGACTTCATAATTTTCTTGGGTCTTTGTGGTTTGTAAGGAGTCCTTGTGGTAGAAGACCTTGATGATGGTGAAAAACTTGAGGTTCTAGGTCTTATATTATCCAACCTTGGATAATAAGGTCTACCAGTAATTTGTGAAAGTACTGCATGTTGTACTCTTGGTCTAGCAGTACCTTGATAAAACACATTAGCAGTACTTTTTGAAGGTACTGTTTGTGTTAATTTTGGTCTGGCAGTACTTTTCAACCATTCCATTCCTGAGAAGTTACTATGGTTCACCCTATTGATGTTGTTCCAAACTGGTCTTGTGTCCCTTGAACCCTGAGTTCCCTTAGGTTTATGAGTTTGGGTTTGTTTGAAGGTTCTTTCGTGTAGATTACAATCTTTGATTAGGTGATCAGGACTGTAGCATACAAAACATGTTTTACCCCCTTTGTGCCCAACTCCCTTTTTCTTAGATTCTTGACCAACACTGTCTTGACTTTTAGGTGACCTATTTTCAAAAGATGTTTCACTATTTTCTGAGTTCAAAACAGTTTTCTGTTGAATTTCTGAAAAGTTTAAAACAGTCTCTTCATCATCACTATCAACCCAATCTTCAATAATGACTTTGTTTCTATCAATTTCTGGTTGACTAGACTTTGTATTCTCTTGATTAACGACCTTATTCCTAATAGCTAGTTCATCTATCCCTGTAAAAGAGACATTTGCCCTAGGTGGAATAATTGTACCTGTGGGTGGAGGTACTGCTTTGTATGCCTTTTCTCTTTTGAAATTTTCATACAAAGGATCAGTCAAAGTTTCATCCCCAGATGAATTGTCACTTTCCTTACTACTACTAGATTCAACCCCAAATCCTATACATGATTTGTCAGACAAATATCTTTGTTTGTTGAGGACTTCATTTTGAAGTACAGAAGCATTTGTCCATTTTTCAAGTTTTACCTTGAAATCATCTCTTTCTTTTAAGACTTGATCTAGTTCCTTTTGTTTTTCTTCTAGTTTCAAATCCCTCATTTTTAAGTCATATTCCATCTGTTCATACTTATCACCCCATGCATATTCATTCTTTTCATGTGTTTTAAGTATGACTTCTAATGACTCTAAGCTCATTTGATATCCTAGAATTTCAGACCTAGCCTTTTGAAAATTGTCTCTTTCAGTTTGATAGTTTTCAAGCAACTTTTTATAGGATTTACTACATTTGGAACAGTAAGGTACCTCTGAGTTTGTAGCCATCAAGGCTAAAGATACTGGTGTATCATCAGCTATGTTGCTCCAGTCAAAATCACCAAGTCCATCTTGTCCAAAGTGCACAGGTTCTGCATCAATCTCCATGCTCCAATCATCTTCTTGGCTCCAATCATTAGAAGGGTTGGTGACGATGAGGACAGGGAGTGGTTGGTTCAGTTAGACATCTTTTTGGAGTTTGGAAAAATTTGGAACGATAAAAGTTCTTCTAGATCAGAGTCTCTACACAGGCTCTGATACCACTTGTAGGATCGATATACCTTAGATTATAATATCTTTACTTAAGGATGTTTACTCCTTGAATAAATCCAAAGTTATTAGCAATGAAACACTGATATAATATTAATAAAAACCTATTGCGGAAACTAGGTAAACAATATCAAGAAAGAACACACAATAGTTTCTTCAAACGATTTGTATTATAAACCTTTTGAATCTGCCTAAATTGCAGATCCCTAATACAATCCTAATAACTTTTAAACTCGTGTTTTTCTATCTCTTAATATCTTCTAGAGATCCTTTTATAAACATTAAAGGATACCTATAGTCGATGTACAGTCCTTGTATGACATAAAAATTATCATTACTAATCATTAAACTAACTGTTACAAGATATTACTAAATAAACCATTTAAATGAAAATCCTTTTAAGATGCCTTTATCCACTGGCAGTACTTCGATCTTAGGATGGCAGTACCTTTGACTTTCTACTTAGCAGTACTTTGACCTTTTGCTTAGCAGTACGTTGACCGATTGACTTGTTTTTCCCAACAGTGAGCTCAAAAGCTCACTTTCTATAAACAGTAATTTCAAAAGCTCTTAGAGAGCTTAATTTTGGTTTTTAGCTTAAGTTGTTTTTATAAAAAGTGCTTAAAAAGTGTTGTCTTTCAGTTTTATCATTTGGTTTTGAAAAATATAAAAAAATAAAAAAATTAGCAAAAAGGGGTGTTGCAGTTCGATAAATTCAAAGACCTCTCACTCAACCATACCCAACGTGTTCTCATTGTGCTTCAATAGTCAACCATTCATGGTCCTCTTTCACCATTTAATACTAGTAACACTTTTTCATTTTCTTAGCTTTCTCTTTTAAAATATAAGCCATAGCCTGTTTGCTTATTTTCCCAGCTTATTAGATAAGCTGGGATCTTGGTTCTATTTTTCTTATCTTCTTTGTTACTAGTTAGACTTTTCCTTAATTTTTGGTAATTTTTCATTGAATATATTATTTTAAATCATTTTTCGAAAGTTTTAATTTTAGAAAATTCATAAAAAATAGAAAAAAGTTTCAGAAAATTACAAAAAAATAGTTTTTAGTGTTAGAATAAATATTTCTAGGTTTACATTCAGAAAAATCATTTTCACCACTTTTAGATTTTAATTTTCATTTTTTGAGCTTTTAATTTTAAGTTTAAAAATAGGATTTTAATTTTAAAAATAGTTAAAAATAGTTTTCTGAGTTATAATGTTTATTTAGACTTTTCTAAGTTTAAAAATCATTTCTCTCAATTTTTAGGACTTAATTTGCTATTTTTTAGGATTTAATTAGATTAAATTAGTTTTTAATTCATAATAAATTCAAAAATATTCAAAAAAATATTTTTCTTTTTCTTAAAATTTTCTTTTGTCCTACTTTAGGTTTAGAAATTTAGTTTGCATTTTTAGGAGTTAGTTTTACCTTATTTACTTATTTGTCGCTTTTAATTGCTCCCGTAAATTAGTTTAAGTGTTTAATTGCTTTTAATTGTTCATTTTAATTGTTGCTTTTATTTAGTAGTTTTAGATACTCAAAAATATCTTTTCTCTTATTCAAATCATAATCCAAGCTAAAACGTGGTTTCAATTTCACAAGTCGTTGGGAAAACGACCCGGGTGATCATACTTCCCGGTTAGATATACGTATTATATATTATATATATCTTTTAAGAGTGAATTTTCCTTAGGAAATTTTCTTAATTGCTCTTGTGGTATTATATTATATATTTTATAGTGTATTGAAAACTACGTATCAATTTTTGGCGCCGTTGCCGGGGACTTGTGTTAAAGATTCTGTCGTTTTACGTTTGTTGATTTGGTTTGAAGATCCTTTCGTCCTCGAAAGTTTCATTTTTGTTAAATATTTCAAAAAATAAAAAAAATAAAAAAATATATATAAAAAGTAAAAAAATATTTTTCTTTTCTTTTTAGTATAATTATCATATTAAAAAATAAAAAAATATTGTTAGTGGAGCATTGGGAGCATTCGAGTCACGCGGATATATATATTTTGAAGGCTTAATAACTTGAGTACCATTTGACAAACGTTTTGACAATGTTTTCTAATACATTATAAAAGAAACCTGTTGCAACTCTGATCTTTCATTAAATAAAATGTGACTTTATTTAAAACGTCCATTTTAAGGTCGTTTTCCGTGACTTGTGTTTTGTGCCCTTGATTATTTGGTTTAAGTTGTCTCTTGTTTTGTCCGTAAATAAAATATGTTGTTCAAAGAATCGAAATAATCAAAAATAATCTTCTTTTCCTTTTTATCCATTTAATTCTTTTCCTTAACCCTCTAAATTGTTTAATTCTTATGGCGTCTCATCGTTTGAAGTCCCTTTACGCAATTAAGGAATGCGTGACTTGTGGAAGTTTGTACACTAGAGAATGTTGTTCAATAGGAAGTCTTGGAAACAAGATTCTTGTTCCATCCCGGACTCTTATGCCCGTGTTGTGCAAAGTGTGGAACCCCGGTTGATGGTCCGTATTGTCGTGGATGTGCTCTTTTACGAAAGAATTTTAAGGAAGATTTGCTTACATATTATGGTGAAAATGAAACTTCCAAAGACTTTGAAGATATTTCCGAATCATCCAATGACAATACCAATGTTGTTAATGCTCCTCGAAAGCCAATCGTTGTCAATCAAGACCCCGGTGAAAAGTCTTCACAAGGTCCTCCACAAATTGACCAAAATTGTTGTTACGAGTGCGGTGATTCATTAGATGGAATTTTTTGTCAACAATGCATTTGCAAGTTTTGTGGGAAAGGTGCTCATTACGGTTATAATTGTCCACCAAAAGTTCCGATTATCTCTAATCCAGAACAATGCAATCAAACCATTAATGAGCTCCCACAGATTTTGCCAAATGTTCATCCTACATGCAATTATGAAGATGAGAATTCATTCATCTATGATTCCAAACCTCATTCTTTCAATGTTTCTCCAAGTGTTTTCAACCAACCTCCACAACCCCAGTTTGAGACTTACTTGTGTGAGTTATGTGGAAATAATGCTCATTATGGTTATGATTGTTCACCACAGTTCCCGTTTGTCTATGAACAGGAGCCGTGTTACAATCAAAACTTTAATGATAATTATTATCCACAAAATTCACCGAGTTTTTCTCAACAATATCTTTGTTGTGCTTATTGCGGGGGTCCTCACTATGATTATCAATGTCAACCGATCAATGAAACTTACTATGAACCTAATCCGAGTTATGATTATTCCGGTTTTGACCACCCACAACCCCCGCAGGACTCCGTCGATTGTCAAGAAGCCCTTGATAAAATTCTTGAAGAGCTTGAAGAAATAAAACGAGATCAAAGAATGTTAAAGGAATTAAAAAAGCGAATCGCGGAAGAACAAACGGCTAAAGAGAATATGAGTATCGAGGAAATGAGGCATGAGCAGCAATTGGTTGATTACAAAATTAAAGAAATCACGAATGATTTGGGTATTAAAAGATTTCGAGGCGAGGAGATTGATGAAGAATATGAGAGAGATTGTGAGATTAGAATTCGAAAACTTAAGCAAGATTTTAATGAATGGGGCAGCGAAGTTCGAAAAAAGGAGCAAGCTTACGAAGAAGAAAAGTATTCTGCTGCCCGTCGTTACATGCTTTCTATTCTTTTTGTCGACGAGGATGATTATATTCCTTTAGGAGATATTATTGCTCTATATTTTACGTCTAAAGCAATCATACCCGACTTACCGATCGAAGAACCTGATAATTCTCTAAATATAGGGGATGAGCATCTCGACACTATTCCGGCAACGAAATCGGACGAAGTAATAAAGTCTAGTGTTGAGAACCTTGTGCCAATCCCATGTGAGTCCGAGGGTATTTTCGACGATACGAGTGATGTGCCTAATTGTGATAATAATCGTATTAATGTTGAGTCCGATCTTGTGGAATCTTTGATTAACCGTGATACTTCGATTGTTTATTCTTCTAAGATCGATCCTATTCTCGAGGAGTTCGCCGGTGAACTCGCTCATCTTGCTCCAATTCCACCGGGAATTATTAAAGCCGATTTTGATCCAAATGATGATACTTCGAGTGATGACGATTATTTTGAGGACGTCGAGTACGTTAGCTTAGAGGAGGTGAATGATGATCAAGAAGAAAAAGATTTTGATTTAGAAGATATTTTTAAAATCCAAGACGTTGTTCTTCGTGACAAATTGTCAAACGTCTATCTTCTCATTTCTAAGATTGAAGCATTAAATGACAACCCCACTCTATCTTTTTCTTCTAATTCTGATAATTCTTATAGCAATCATACGGAAGAGACGAGAAGTGGCAGTACCAATTCTCATGCTGATATTTCTCTTCCCGAGTATGATTCGTTTCATTTTGAGAATGAGCCCGATCAGGGTGATTTGTTCGGAGTTATGGAAAATAATGATATCTTTATTCCTGAGTATGAATCATTTCATTTTGATCTTTATGATGTTCCGTCATTCCCCCGTCCTCCACCGGAACCACCGGATGTTGAGATTTGCTTAAAGTTTGAGACCATTGCGGCTGTGAAGAACGATTCTAATAAACTAAACGAAGACTAATGTTTTGACCCGGGGGGAGGTGAAGATGTTTTTTTTCTAAATGTTGAAGAGGACGATTCCTTCACATTTACCATCCGTACTTTTCTCCCATTTGTCACCTACCCTGAGGTTTCTCCTTTGCTTTCTTTCACCAAAAATGAGGACACCATTTTTGACCCCGGCATCTCCACTTAGAGCCGGTGGCCTCTCATCGGGATGGAACTTTCATGTGCTTTAATGTTTATCCAAACATTAATGAAAGCCCGGTTGAGATTTCTCTTTTCCATTTGCTCTCCCTAAGGACAAATAAATTCAGGGATCGAGTCGAGCTTGCGACTCGGTGAACAAAAACAAGCCGCTTCATGGGAGTTCACCCCATGCTTATCCTTTTTCATTTCTTTATTTTCTTTTTTATTTTCTATCAAATGTGTTGTGATGTGAAGAGGCCTGTACTCTTCTGTTTCGTTGTTTGTTGTTTGTTGTGATTTTTGCAGGATTGAACCAACAATTTCTGAAGACTCTCGTGTTCGGTATTGTGTCCCAGAACACTCGAGCTTCTCATCCTTTGTGTGAAATTAGTTTGGGGAGATCCGATATCCTTTCATCTTATCGATTCACGTTTATCTTTGCATACTTAATAAACGGTTTAGATTTTCGTAGAGACCCGGCCTTAAACATTGAGGACAATGTTTCGTTTTAGTTTGGGGAGGGAATCTATCAATTTGATGTTGCTTGTTTATTGTTTTGTTCTCACGTACCCGTTTTCCCATAAAAATAGCAAAAATTTTAAATTTTTCAGCCTTGTTATCTAGTTAAATATTTTTTTAAAAATAAAAAAAATAATAAGTGTTAAGACACGAATGTAGGTTTTCCGTTGGTAAGAATAAGAAGTAATTTTTGACCCGATCGAACAGGAAGAAACCTTAACTCATGAGCCCCTAATGTAAGGTATTCTGCAACTACCTCAAGTATCTCAAATGTAAATGCGTCACAGGCTATACAAACCATAATCATGACAGACGGGGATAGTCAGTCCCGATGGATCCACCCATAACATTCGCGCTCACTAACGTGATTTAACAGTTCATGATTTCCGGGGCAAACAACTAGCAGAAAGGGACTTAGGCAATAATAATTTCAGGTAGCATACAGTTTGATAAAAATCAATGCTTGTGTTCCAATCATGTAATCTCACCCCGCAATTTAAAACAAGTATCAATGGAAAAAGGGGGCTATGTACTCACCGTTAGCAAGAGATGAAAATGATCAAAGAAATCAAGAAGAAGCTCGAAGCACCACAAACTCAATGACCTAAATAGGAAAAACATGTGTGTCACTACGACGCCATCATGAAATACTTAACTCATGAATGAAAATATATGTAATTATCATGATAAATATGTTGGAGTTTACAACTCTATGTTTATGTCAAAATGAAAGTCAACATGAAAGGAAAATAAAATAAAATGTTATTTTCATACATACTTCAAGAAATCTTGCAAAAATTTGCTTTTATAAAAGTTACGGATCATGGTATGTGCAAAGGCTTGCAAGTCGCGCGCAAACTAAACCAACACTTAATTTTCATCACTTAGACCCCTACCTACTGTATTACAAGGGTAATATGACTCAACTCATGATTAATGTATCATTACCCAACTCATCGACCCTATTTTAAACTCTTTTTCACCCGAAAGTTATGAATAAACCAAAATTCTGGAATACCTTGCCTTGATCGAGTCATAACTCAAAATGTACAAAGGCTACAGGTGGGAGGCTTTTACCATTTGAAAGCTCTACTCTTTACCTATCCAAAAAGTCCAGCCACACCTTTTAAACTTTTACCAATCAACGGGAAATCCAATTTTAGTAACCGACTACAATTTGGGCTTTTGAAACGTTAATTTGGCATTTGCCGTTTTAGTCATAACTAATTTTCCATAATAGCTTTTAATGTGATTCCAAAGAGAGGAGTTCTATTTTAACTTAGCCTACTGGGAGAATTTATAAAATTACCCATTTTCACCTTTTAACCCAAGACTTTTTACACGTTTTTGACCATATGTCCGGTTTTGACCCATTTTAGTAAAACGGCCGCCATTTACTCATCCGGACACTTCCATTGAGCATCCAACTCACCACATACACTATACATCAGTGGGCATCTATTTTTAAAGAGAAATGGACCTGTAGAGTTTAAAAAAATTGGGCATGACCTGTCCTAATTCAGCACTAATTTCCATGTGTTTTCTAAGCCTAAATCATTACCAATTCGCTCTAAATCAAACACCAAGCCTCTACAAAGCCACAAACTCATACCATGATCATATGACATCAAAAATTCAGTAGGTTCATCATAAAAATATAAATTTTATTTACAAAAATTAAGACTCCAACAAACCACAATCAATGTATATACAAAATTGAGAAGAATCCAATCAAGAAAGGGGTCAAAAAGAGTACCAAATCAAGGAGTTAATTAGGAACCAAGATTAAAACCCAAAATCATTATTTTTTGATTTAAGTCCGCGGCTAGAGCTTCCAAACACCTCCTAGCTTATGATTAACCCCATTAAAGCTTCTTTTATCATCAAAAATCTTCAAGAATCATCAAAATTAAAAAGTTGCTTCCTTCACAAAGAAAACCCTTAAAACTCGACAATGAATGATCATCTAAAAATCAAAGGTTTGAGTAAGATGCATGGTGGATATTATCAATGAGGAGTGATTAAGGTTTATAGTGGTGTTGATTTGATGCTAAAAGGGATAGGTTTCTTGAAGTTTTGAAGATCAAATGGTGGTTTTTGGGTTGTTTGTGTCGAAGGGGGAAAAGAAGCAGAGAACACATACAAGTCGATGCTATCTATGTATCTGTTATGATTATTCGGTTATGATATAAGGGAAAGGGAGATTGGGCTCAAAAAATAGTGGGCTTAAATTAAATAAAAGGTGTGTGTGTTGGTTTGGGCCGCCGGCTAAGAAAGGGAAAGGGAGTTGCGTTGGCCCATCTCTCTCTAACTTAATATTACCTATCATTCTCGGGCTCTAAAACCATTTCTAGCCCGATACTTTTTCCTAAAACGCAATTATCGTCAATGTGCAATATTAAATAGAAAATAAATAAAATTACAAAAACAGAAATTATTTGGCACTCGAGGCCCGTTTACGGAGTCGTTGATTTCTCGTTGCTCAAAAACGGTTAAATTTTTATCACATAACTCTTTTTACTCAAAACAGACGATTTTCACCAAAATCGACAAAATAATTAAAAGAATAAATTCCAAGAATTTATATAATATTCATAAGCTCGAAATATATAGTGACCTTAAATTCAGGGTATTACAACTCCACTTCCTTGTTCATTATGAATGGATAAATGCAAACGAAACGGTGAAAAACGATAATACTTACCGACATAGCAATAACAATAATATAAAACTATTATTTTATGAAACGAGCAATAAATCTGAATAAAATATTACCTTCAGAAAATACGAGTTCTCACAGTCGACCCTCCTAAAGGAACTCTGGTCCCTCAGAGTTCAACCGGAGACGAATGATGGATAAGCATGAATAAATAAAAAAAAAAAAAAAATAAAGATGAGGAACATTGGCTTTGAACAGGTTCTTCCCGTTCCCAAAGTGAATTCAGCACCACGGCGAAGTCCCAACGGACATGACGATTTGAACCCAACTACGCTTTAACTCATGATTTTGCCTATCCACGATTTCGACGGCTCCTCTATGAAATAGAGGTGCACCTTGTCTTCACTCCTTATCCTTCTAATGGTATTGAATTGTCCGACTCCCCAAACACTTTTTAGATTAGATACATGGAACACACAGGATAGAAATATGTGTAAAATTGGGGCAACTCAACTCTTGGCAATCTCAACCGATATGCACTGGACCGATGCGCTCGACATCTCAAAAGGTCCAACGAAACGAGGTGCTAACTTTCCTCTTTTACCAAATCGCACAACTCCTTTCCAAGGGGATACTCGCAATAGCACTCGATCTCCGACTTGAAACTCAAGAGGTTTTCGCCTCCTATCGGCATAACACTTTTGACGGCTTCTAGCTGTCCTTAACCTTTCTCTAATTTGCACAATCTTCTCAGTAGTTTCTTGTACCAACTCAGGCCCGATTAATTGACTTTCACCGACCTCGTTCCATATCACTGGTGACCTACACTTACGGCCGTACAATGCCTCGAATGGTGAACACTTGATGCTCTTGTGATAACTGTTATTATAAGAAAATTCAACCAACGGAAGGTGAGTATCCCAACTGCCACCAAAATCCATAACACATGCCCGCAGCATGTCTTCCAATGTTTGGATGGTACGCTCACTCTGGCCATCCGTCTCAGGATGATATGCAGTACTCATAAACACCTGCGTACCCAACGCTTTCTGTAGAACTTGCCAAAAATGAGATGCAAACCTACCGTCACGATCGGAGATAATGGAAACTGGAACCCCATGCTTGGTTACTATTTCATTGATGTAAATTCGCGCTAGCTTCTCTGTTTTGTAATCTTCACGAATCGGCAGGAAGTGAGCAGATTTGGTCAACCTATCCACAATGACCCAAATCGCATCATAGCCACTACTGCTTCTCGGTAACTTAACCACTAAATCCATGGTTATCTTTTCCCATTTCCATTCAGGGATTTCTGGTTGTTGGAGCAGACCTGAAGGTTTCTGGTGTTCGGCCTTCACCTTTAGACAAGTCAAACATCTATTAACATACTCAGCTATATCTCTTCTCATACCTGGCCACCAATATACATCACGCAAATCATAGTACATCTTATCCGCACCAGGATGTACTGAATATCTTGAAGCATGAGCTTCGTCCATAATTACCTTCCTCATACCTCCAGTAGAGGGCACCCAAATTCTACCAACAAAGTGGATTGCTCCATCTTCTTTACTTTCAAATTGAGCGTCTAATCCTCGCAACCTTTCGGTTGGAGACTTAAGATCCTTTGCAGCTTCTCTCTGAGCTTCTAAAATTCTGGTTCTGAGGTTAGACTGAATGGTTATACTCATTGCACGCACTCTCCTAGGCTTAAGCCTTTCCTTTCTACTCAAGGCATCAGCTACTACGTTTGCTTTCCCCGGATGATATTTGATTTCACACTCATAATCACTAAGAAGTTCCAACCATCGCCTTTGGCGCATATTCAAGTCCTTTTGGTCAAAGATGTACTGGAGACTCTGGTGATCCGTGTAGATGACACTTTTTGTCCCGTAGAGGTAGTGTCTCCAGATTTTCAACGCGAATACCACCGCACCCAATTCCAGGTCATGCGTGGTATAATTTTTCTCATGGATTTTTAACTGCCGCGAGGCATAGGCAATGACCTTACCTCGTTGCATTAGTACACAGCCAAAACCTTGGTGAGACGCATCACAATAGACCACAAAGTCGTTTGGTCCATCAGGAAGCGTTAACACCGGAGCATTGCACAACTTTTCCTTCAATATCTGAAAGGCCTTCTCTTGATCTTCACCCCATACATAATCTTTATTCTTCTGAGTCAACAAGGTTAACGGTTTGGCTATCTTGGAGAAATTTTCAATGAATCTGCGGTAATACCCCGCTAACCCTAGGAAAGAACGGATTTCAGTCGGCGACTCGGGAGCTTTCCAGTTTTTAACTGCTTCAATCTTACTTGGGTCTACGTGGATACCTTCCTGATTAACCACATGACCCAAAAACTGGACTTCTTTCAACCAGAATTCACACTTAGAGAATTTAGCGAAGAGCTTTTCTTTCTTAAGGAGATCTAAAATGGTTCTCAAATGATGCTCATGATCCTTTTCAGACTTAGAATAAATGAGGATATCGTCAATAAAGACGATGACAAATTTATCAAGGTAGGGTTTGCAGACGCGGTTCATCAAATCCATAAATATGGCAGGTGCATTGGTAAGTCCGAATGGCATAACGGTAAATTCAAAGTGACCATAACGGGTTCTGAACGCGGTTTTAGGAATATCATCTTCATGAACTCGTAACTGGTGATAGCCTGATCGAAGATCTATCTTGGAAAAGCAACACAGCACATTGGCAACTGGTCAAACAGGTCATCATACGAGGGAGAGGGTAACGGTTTATTGGTCAACTTATTCAAACTCCCTTATAATCAATACACATCCTCATGGCCACAGTCTTCTTTTTATACATAAGAACAGGAGCACCCCATGGCGAACTACATTGGCCTAAGGAAACCTTTTCTTGCAATTCTCGAGTTTCGTTTGATAATCTCATCATTTCAGACGGAGCTAGACGGTAGGGTGCCTTAGCAACAGGTAGAGCACCCGGATAAGATCATATATGGACTCAAACTTCACGCATGGAGGAAACCCAGATAAATCATCCGAAAACACCCCAGGGAAATCGCGCACAACATGAATGTCATCAAGTCTTTTCTCACCAGCCTTGATACATAAAAGAGATTTTGGATAGACATCCGGCCTTTCGCCATAGATGTCTAGAACATGACCATCAGGGAGAGGGATACGCACGATTCTTTCATCACAAATAATGGAGGCATGATGGCGAGCTAACCAGTCCATGCCGACAATAACATCAAAACTGCCTAAGCGAGTCGGGAGCAGGTCGATTTTAAACACATGATTAAGCAACTCTAAGGTACAGCCACGCAATACGGTATTGGTACTTACAATCTTCCCATCGGCTAATTCTACTTCGTAACTAGAGCCTAAGGCTACCGGTTTGATATCAATAAATGGGGTATAGTCTGAGGACACAAAACTCCTTTCAGCACCAGAATCAAATAAAACATTTGCAAAATGGTCATTAAGGAGGAACGTACCCGTTACAACTTTTGGGTCCTGAGCAGCATTTTCCACGACTTGGTACGCTCTACCTCGAGCTCTGTTATTCTGCGCATTCCCAGCCTTTGGACAGTTGTTCTTGGTATGTCCCTTGCCACCACATCCCCAACATTCC
The DNA here is from genome assembly GCA_026074375.1 of Tanacetum coccineum. Classification (NCBI taxonomy): domain Eukaryota; kingdom Viridiplantae; phylum Streptophyta; class Magnoliopsida; order Asterales; family Asteraceae; genus Tanacetum; species Tanacetum coccineum. Next base: position 27,100 of record BQNB010070784.1, read on the forward strand.
ACTTCTTGCGGTCGACCATCGACCATTTTAACCCTACAGTCCTTTTCTTCATGACCACGCTTTCGACACCTAGCACACATCTTGGCACATGCACCCACGTGGTGCCAATTACACTTGTCACAATACGGGTGGGGACCTGTATATCCTTTGCGATCAGTGGGGCCAACAGGAGCAGCCGCATAAACTTTGGTGGTTTCATGCCTCTTGTTGGAAGGTTGTTGATTGTTTCGGTTACGGTTGTTGTCTCCTTGGTTGTTTCGGCGGTTATCATCCCATTTCCTTTTTCCACCATCACCAGACCTAGATGCCTTACCCTGCACTGATTGCTCCACCAATTCACGTGCCATGTTAACGGCATCATGCAAAGAGGAGGGTCTGGATGAAGTGATGTTTCCCTTAATCCTTTCAGGAAAGCCTTTGATGAACTTCTTGATTTTCTTCTTCTCAGTGGGGACCAATTCGGGGCACATCAGGGAAAGCTCATGAAATCGGTTGATGTAGGTCTCTATATCATCACCCTTCAAGGTCAGGGTCCATAATTCCTGTTCCATTTTCTGAATTTCAGTCTCGGGGCAGTACTCGGTAGTCATCATCTCTTTAAATTCATTCCATGGAATCTTGTTCGCATTTTCGAGACCCAAAGTACGTATGTTCCCGTTCCACCAAGTGAGGGCACGACCCTCGAATGTGCTGGCTGCATACACCACTTTATCCTGTTCAGCACACTTGCAAGTCCCAAACACTTGCTCCATCTTTTCCATCCATCGAGTTAACCCCACCACACCCTCCGTACCGTTAAAAGAGTGTGGTTTACCACCCATAAATGCCTTATGCGAGCAACCACCAGAACTAGACGATCTTTCAGTATTTGACGATGAAGCTCGTTTTTTCTCATGATCCTCGATTGCCTGAGCCACACGATCGGCAATAATCCTTTCCATAGCAGCACGGCGCGATCCGCGCGGCCTTAAAGCTCCACGACGTCTCAAAGGAGGCATAATTCTGTCAACAACACAAATACAAAATTCGGTGAGAACTTGTAGGAGTATGTTAAATCAAAATTTGCAAGATTAGAGGGATGAGATTCAACATGACAAATTAATTACAGATTAATAATTAACATGGTATGCACTTCTCATGGAGAATAAACATGACATCGAAATTTAATTTCAACAAGCATGAGTTTAGAACAAAGAAAGATTGGACTAGCAACAATGATAATAAAATGCTACTTCAATAGCACATGGTTTCATTACATTCCGAGATACATAGCTTCTAATATAAGGGTGTTTACAAAAGAGAGCCAAAATTACACCCATAATCAACATAATAACATGAACCATCATCAGTGGTTAAATAGAACGTACAAAAGATAACGGTCTGAAAATACAATAACCTAAAAGGAACATAGGGAATAACTACTAAGGATCATTGGAAGGGTCTTGCAATCCAGGTGGTGGAGTAGTCCCATAAGTCTTCAACACATCAATAGCATCATTCGAGCGCTCATCCATATCGTACCAACCCAACCTATCTGCCATCATCACATGCACATTAGCCAATGTCATTTCCAACCGCTCTTTATCCTTAGCCATCATCTCATACTTATAATCCATCAACTCCCACTTCCCCTTCATCTCTTCCATACACTCTTTCATCCTTTCCAACTCTGTTATGTACTTTTTCATCTCAACCTTTTCTTTTTCCTTTTTCTCCACCTTATCTTCCACTTCACACAACTTCTTCTCTATTAAACAATTATAACAACCATTCATTATTAAAATCCACATCCCATAACCCATACGTTTCGCAAGTTTTATTTCGTAATTCAATTTTAAGACGCTTGCCTCTTTTCCCTTGTGATCGGACGCCCTCAACAAATAGTCACATACGAGACAACTCCCAACTTGATAGACGGTCATCCGACACTTGGTAATGATCATAGGAGCAGAAACTGTAGCATGAGCGTAGAAGTACTAACCTATCTCATACATGCTCCTTTGGAGGTGACCCGTACCTGCGCCCTCATCGGATTATGCAGTCAAATCCTCGATTCGGAGGACAGCCTCTGGAGGAGAATGTGGTACAGCGTTAGGGATTCTGGGAGGGGTGACAGGGATGAGGTAATTCCATCTACATGGCTCAGCTGCATCCACATCTTCCATTCTTTCAGATCTTCTTCATGGAACCTCTCCTTCTCATCGATAATGTCCATGTCGAACCATCCTTCACGTTTTCCTCACCCTCCTCCTCAGGGTCTTCCTGAGGGTCTTCCTCGAACTCTTCTTCGTTTTCGGGAAAATTGAAGACGTGATTCGGCGATTGCGGCGGAGAATCCATCTACATAAGGAAAGAGTATATATATATAGTAAGCACGAGTGATTTAGGATCGAATCATATATTCATTAAAATGGTCATATATAATATCATGATATTGAGAAGCATGATTCAAAATTTCATACGTTATTTAAATAAGAAACGAACGTGTTACAATAAGGTAATATTTTAATGAATTCATGTAACAAACATTATAATATCAATCATAAATAACAAGTAAGGATTTAAGGTTACCCGGTGGATATCGAATAGCGATGGCGATACTGTGTTTTTTTGACCCAACGAAAATGTAGACTTTTGAACTTTTGGTTATAGACTAAGTTTTGAAAACGACCTTAGTTCCCTATAACCTAGGCTCTGGTACCAATCTGTGAGACCCCCAAAATGCGGAATATATTCGGGTCATGGGTCATGGGGGTACCACGTCATCATACAAGACTCTAGGATTACAAGTCACAACAAAACATGAAAGTCATACATTACGGTGCTTGACAAAATATCAGAGTTATACGCGGGCCCACAATTTAAAGTACCATACATGACATAAGTTTAAACACGACTGACAACGACAAAGTTTTTAAGTCACATGACTTGACCAACAAGCACCATTTTTAAAACAACACAAGAACGCCCATCCGCTTGATATCCATCGAGCTTCCAACCTTCAAAGTTAAGCATTATTACCTGAGATTAAACATGAGAAAACGTCAACAAAAGTTGAGTGAATAACATAGGTTTAAATAAATATCATAGGAACAGGAACACAAGTATATAGTAGTTTCATGGGGGAAAAATCAAGTATTATTGCACTAAGTACATGACACTGAAACCTTAACTCATGAGCCCCTAATGTAAGGTATTCTGCAACTACCTCAAGTATCTCAAATGTAAATGCGTCACAGGCTATACAAACCATAATCATGACGGACGGGGATAGTCAGTCCCGATGGATCCACCCATAACATTCGCGCTCACTAACGTGATTTAACAGTTCATGATTTCCGGGGCAAACAACTAGCAGAAAGGGACTTAGGCAATAATAATTTCAGGTAGCATACAGTTTGATAAAAATCAATGCTTGTGTTCCAATCATGTAATCTCACCCCGCAATTTAAAACAAGTATCAATGGAAAAAGGGGGCTATGTACTCACCGTTAGCAAAGAGATGAAAATGATCAAAGAAAATCAAGAAGAAGCTCGCAGCACCACAACTCAATGACCTAAATAGGAAAAACATGTGTGTCACTATGACGCCATCATGAAATACTCAACTCATGAATGAAAATATTTATGTAATTATCATGATAAATATGTTGGAGTTTACAACTCTATGTTTATGTCAAAATGAAACTCAACATGAAAGGAAAATAAAATAAAATATTATTTTCATACATACTTCAAAAAAAATCTTGCAAAAATCTGTTTTTATAAAAGTTACGGATCATGGTATGTGCAAAGGCTTGCAAGTCGCGCACAAACTAAACCAACACCTAACTTTCATCACTTGGACCCCTACCTACTGTATTACAAAGGTAATAAGTCTCAACCCATGATTAATGTATCATTACCCAACTTATCGACTCCATTTTAAACCCTTTTTCACCCAAAAGTTATGAATAAAACCAAAATTCTAGAATACCTTGCCTTGATCGAGTCATAACTCAAAATGTACAAAGGCTACAGTGGGAGAGATTTACCATGAAAGACTCTACTCTCTACCTATCCAAAAAGTCCAGCCACACCTTTTAAACTTTTACCAATCAACGGGAAATCAAATTTTAGTAACCGACTACAATTTGGACTTTTAGTACACTGTTAAATTGGCATTTGCCGTTTAATCATAACTAATTATTCATAATGAGCTATTTATGTGAATCCAAAGAGAGGAGTGATCTATTTTAACTAGCCTACTGAGAATTATAAAAATACCCATTTTCACCTTTTAACGCGACAAGACTTTTTAACACGTATAGTTGACCATAAGTCCGTATTGACCCATTTTAGTAAACGCCGCCATCTACTTCATCCGGAACCTTCCATTGAGCAACCAACACATCACAAACACTATACATCAGTGGCCATCTATTTTTAAGGAAAATTACCTTGTAGAATTTGAAAAAAATTTGTGCATGACCTGTCCTAATTCACACATAATTCCTTGTGTTTTCTAAGCCTAAAACATTACTCTATTCGCTCATAAATCAAACACCCAAGCTCTACAAAGCCACAAACTCATACCATGATCATATGACATAAAAATTTCAGTAGGTTCATCATAAAAATATCAATTTTATTTACAAAAATTAAGACTCAAATAAACTACAATCAATGTATATATGAAATGAGAAAATTAAATCAAGAAAGGGGTCTAAAAGTGTACCAATCAAGAAGCAAAATTAGGAACCAAGATTAAAACCCAAAACCCCTATGGGTTTGAGTTTTTGGCCGCGGCTAGGAGTCCCAAAAACACCCAACAAATATTTTTTTTTTGTGAAAGTTCAAACCTCACACTTTCAATCACCTCCTAGCTTATGATTAACCCCATTAAAGCTTCTTTTATCATCAAAAATCTTCAAGAATCATCAAAATTAAAAAGTCTTGCATGTGATGATTGATTTATACCATTGGAATGAGGGTGATGCAAGGATTAAGATGGTGTAATTTGTTTATTGATTTGTGAAAGAAAATTAAAGAAAATGGGTGTGTTGGTGAGGGGGGGTGGCGTGAGAATGAGAGGGAGAAGGAGCAGGGAGTGAATTTTTTTGTTTTGAAATGGTGTGAAAAAAAATGGGTGAAGGATATATGTAAATGTAACTAACTTAAGGTGGAAAAAAAATATAAGTTGTATTGTTGTTGGTATATGTTGGACCGGCCCCAAAAGAAAAAAAAGAAATTATGGCAAAGTTTTATAAAACTTGAATTTACTTAAAGTTTTCATAATTTAATTTAGCTCCTAGCCCGACACTTTTGGTAAAAACATAAATTAAGTCTAAAATGACGAAACTCACGAAAACATGGAAAATCATGAAAAATGAAATAAAAATCTCATTCGGGAAAATTTTGTGGACACGTGGCTTCCTTGATCAAAAGAAATGGATAAATGAAATCGAGACGGTGAAAAATGACAGTATTTACTGTCATGGCAAGTAAAATAATATAAAACTATTATTTTATGAAACGAGCAATAAATCTGAATAAAATATTACCTTCAGAAAATACGAGTTCTCACAGATGATATCATCTTTGGGTCTATAAAGAAATCTTGGTGTGATGAGTTTGAGGGAATAATGAAGAATAGATTTCAGATGAGTTCAATGGGAGAGCTCACTTTCTTTCTTGGATTACAAGTCAAACAGAAAGAAGATGGTATCTTTATTAGTCAGGATAAATATGTTGCAGAAATCCTGAAGAAGTTTGACTTTGCAAATGTTAAGACTGCTAGTACACCTATTGAGACTCAGAAGCCTTTAGTCAAGGATAAGGAAGCCAGTGATGTGGATGTCCATCTCTATAGGTCCATGATTGGCTCTTTAATGTACTTGACTGCTTCTAGGCCTGATATTATGTTTGC
>BQNB010070785.1:12571-33006 GCA_026074375.1 Tanacetum coccineum
GAATTTAAAAGCACAAGAATAAAAGTAAATTGCAATTTTATTGATATTGAAAAGTTACAAGGCTTTAAATGAAAATACAATAAGAAAACGTTATAATAAGCTATTAGAACTAGAAAATAAGCTAAAACTAAATTCTACACTACATGATCATTTATGTGTGTGATGCCCTCCTTTTATAGGCGTGAGAAGAACCTTCTAGCCTCTAGGACGCTCCTCAATCCTCTAATATTGGTCATCCAATCATAACTAACATCAATCCATTCAATCAGAGCCGTTGGATTAAGTACACGTCCCATCATCCAATCAAATGATGTGGGATTGCCAGCGTGGCTTCCAAACGTGTCAGCAATTGCCTTCTAGAAGCACTTGATGCGTGTGTATTGGAGGATTTACCCTGCTCTGTGTAAAAGTGAAAATGAGGGCGAGAAATGAAAAAGATATACAGTGCTTTGACTAGTTTTTTTTATATAACTTGACTTTGACCGGGGGTGTTGACTTGGGCTTATACATCTGGGTTTGGTTTTATGGATTTGGGTCGGATGTTAATAAGAAAGGGTATTGGGCTTTAAGGGTTATTCATGTAAGGTTTAAGCATAATTGGACTGACCTGGCCCATTGAGTGGGCCCGGGTTGGTCCATAGAAAATGGTTACGCTTTTGGCTTCGGTTTTTTTGTGCTCATTTTATTCCCGTGCTCGGCTTTGTCTGTTTTGTCTTTGTTTTTGTCTTTTTAATGAATATCCGTACCTGCAAGACACAATTCACAAAACAAGCGAATACAGTGTATTTTTCATGTATTTTTGGTCATTATTGGTCTTTTTAGCTCGTTTTATTAGGTAAAAGGTATGTGTATTTAAGCACATACCACCATTTTGAAGGCTCTACGGTGTAGCTCAACACCATGGCTACGTCGTAGTTAATGAAGATCACATGTATATTTGGTGCATTTATTAAGCTACGACGTAGCTCAATACTTATGGCTACGCCGTAGCTGAGACGAAACTATAAATACAAGGCCCAATCTCTGCCATTCGACACACATTGGAGACGGGAGTCAGAGAAGACGATTAGGGCTACATTAGGAGTCGTTTTTCAGCCGATATCATCACCATTCCAAGGGAGGATTAACTTTAACATATTTTGTATTATTCATTCATCGAAGTCTGTAAGAATATTTAATGTTTAATCAATCAATTGTTATTTTTATTAAATTCTCTACATACTTTAGCATGAGTAAGCACCTTAAGTGCTAGCCTAGTTATATATTTATCATTGTAATTATGTTTGTTTCCTTCATTTGATTATCATTTATTTAGGATATCATGTATGCATGTTGTTTGATCCTCGCATTTTGGTAGTGTTGAGGCTAGTGTAGATCCCTTAAGCTATTTAGTAGACTGACCAAGTCAAAAGGTAGTTTATTCGGATACTAGGAATAGGGTGACATATGTTCTTAGTTTAAGGGATTGACGTATTACCACCTGCATTAGAGTAGACACTTATAAAGCACGAGAAATCCTTTTAGGAGGGTTTAGTGTCGAATTGTGGGAATGTCGACACTTAGACAGGGCTTTAGGATAGTTGAGGGCTTAATCACTATGAACTAGATTCTCAATCTCCGTGACCAACGGGGTTGAAATCATAGGAATTATAGGCTAGGTTGAGACAACCAATCGGACTTAGTGACATTAGATCCACCTAGATAAATAGTAATTAGACATTGCCACCAAACAACTCGTTCAAATTTCATATGTAGGGGGTGTTTGCCATTGCGTTGTGGAGCCATTTGATAGCTTATCATGTTTGAAAAATGTAATAATGTAGTGAAGAGTGTTTGGATGACAAAAGGCAAAAAGTGATTATCTACTATTCTAGACTTTCAAAACGTGGTTATCAAAAAGTAAGTAGTGACCTGTTGTCACAAAACGCAAATATGGTTTTGTTGCAAATTACTTGTGCACCCTCGACTAATATGGTTCAGTTAATATAGTTTAATAATAATAATGTCTATTTTGGTAATTTTATATTATGTTATTTAATAATATGATTTGTCAAACACTATAGAACTGATTATCTAATTATTGCGATATCAAACAACATAATCAAATCCAAACACTAAATTTCATAATCACGTTTTGAAACAACTGATTATTTGATTATCCGTTTTCAAAACGCATAATCTATTTTTAATAAGCAATCCCAAACACCCCCATAGTGTATCGGATGATAGGAAAACCGAAAATTGCAAGTGTACGTGGTTCCGATCAAGACATAATACACAGCTAGAAGCTATGAAAAAAAAATTAACCATGGTTTCCGACACATTGTCTGGCTAATCCACGGGGTTTGAACCCACCGCCACACAGACTCAAACCAGGTAAAGCCTTCTTTTTTCAGAAGGTTAACGTGACATTTCAAGGTTGTTTGCACCTAACGGGAATTGAACTTGAGACCTCACACATTTTGAAGTGATAACCACAAACCCTATTGTCACTAGGCCACCCTTAAGTGGTTTAAAAGCTATGAAAATTAAATACAACTAGAAGGTATAACCCGCACATTGTGACGAAATTTTATCTCAAGTAATCCTAATAGATAATGTGTTGAAACGAGGATTTAAATCTCGCACGTTACGACGAAACATCTATATACGATATACGATAATAATGTATGCGCGTTGTGGTGGGCAGCTGCATACGATAATAAAATACTACTCTCTCCGTCCCAAATTTATTGTCCCCTATTGACTTTTCAAGTCTTTTTCTTCCGACTTTGACCTTAAATATTTTTGTTTATGTTATGGAATACTTGATGAAAATTATAACAATGAAAATACAATAAAAAACCAATCAATTCATATATTTTGCATCAAGTATAACATACACAAACAAAAATATTTAAGGTCAAAGTTCAAAGAAAAAGACCGAAAAAATCAATAGGGGACAATAATTTTAGGACGGATGGAGTACAATAACTAAAGTTAATTATTACACATAAAAAAAAGCCAACAAAATGGCTAAAACACCAATTTCCAAATCAATACTACACATTATACTAACTCCGTTACTTCTAAGTTCTAACCACCAGTGTAGTTTTTTTTGCTTAATTAAGCAGTTAATACATAATTCACATCACATGATAATACACGTATACGTTCACTTTTTTCCCTTCAGGTGAAAAGTCATAGTATTATCACATGACAATTACTTGTATTCATCATTAGTTTACAACGAGGCATTGAGACCCGTGCGTTGTACATGTTTTGCTTTTCAATAAAAAAATTGATATTTGATTTCGTTGAGGTTAACGTGATTTTTGGTATTAAGGCTATATCCCTTATATTAAATATAATTATTAATGTTGAATTAATTATTTTATATGTCAAAAGTTTTAACGAAAGAAACAATCGGGTTTCTTGCAACATCGATTTTATTGCGAGGCACGAATTGTGTTTTTGACAAAATAAAATACTTAAACATGCTACAATTTGGTCTTAAGTTAAAAAAGTTACTAAATCTACTAAAATGCATAGAACTTTTCTAAAAAGAGCATATTCAATCGAGCTTGTGCAGCTTTCATCAACACGGTTTATACATTCACAATTAATCAAAAAGTTAAATATGTAGACATTACTTGGTAGTTGGTACCTAAAAGGAATTCTTGATAAGAAGCTTATAAAGTAATTGCTAAAAATAATCATACGGTGAGTAGCAATACATCGAATAAGAATCATCGAATAAGAATTTGTAACTGATCATATTAGAACTTCCAATATAGAAATATAGAAAACATAATACGAAGTAAATTCAAACATTAAACAATTGGAAAGCCATGTGCCTTGCGGGATGAAAATGGTAAACCATTATCGTCAACACGTAATAAATGATTGCTACCCTATACTATTATCGTCAACACGTTAATGGATACCCGGCCTAATAATTATACCAAAAATCATCATTTATACCAAAAATTTGGATAGTGTAAACCAAACATATACATTTCAGCCAATGTCTCATTTTTTGAGTACATATTCGTATAGAAGGCACAAAATCTGTGATACCAAATCACCAACCCATCAACAGATTCAATCATTTAAACTCTTGGCACATCTTGTCATTGACCCTAGTATCCAGCCCACGTCCACAGAGGGAAGGGAGTGGTCGTGCCATGGGTTCGTGCCAAGCTATGGCGCGAGATTGAGCCATGGCGCATCACTCCGTGGTTCGCGCCAAGGTCTCTCGCGCCGTGGCTAACAGCCCACGCGAAAGATTATTTTTATTTTTATTTATTATTTTTTTTTTTGAAAAAGTATCCGTTGGGGGAGCGGGTTTTTGAAAAAAATACCTCCAAAACCCTATTTTTACCCCTTTAAAATCCTATAAATACCCCCTTTATATTTTATAACTTCACACACAATTTCTATATATATTCTACATCAATACTTCTCATTTTTCTTTGAAATATGGATCCAAATAATCTCAACGATTTCGACACAACCAACACATACGATCATTATGATGCTTTCTTTCAACCCGACTATGATCGCTATAATGCGAGATTTACGATCGTATCAACATTATATGAGTTTTGTGTGAGCAAAGAATACCGGGGTTCGAGTTCTGGTCCTATTAGGAGGAGATACATATATCGTGAGCGAGAAGAGGCGGAAGAAAGGCTAATCGACGACTATTTTAGCGACGACGAGTACGAGCCTAAATATCCGGAAGAAACGTTTAGGCGAAGGTATCGTATGAGCTCTACATTTTTTAATAAAATAGTCAACGATATCTTAAAGTTAAGGATGGTTCAGCCTATTCCCGAGTACTTTACTTATTTTAGCTCACGGCTCGATGCGACCGGTCGTAAGAGTATTGGTCCTATTTTAAAGTGCACATCCGCCATACGCCAACTGGCGTACGGCACTGCACCTGATGCATTTGATGAGTATTTGCAAATTGCTGCACGTACTTCACGAGAATGTTTAGATAACTTTACTAAATGCATTCACGTTTTATATAATCATAAATTTTTAAGAAGACCAAGTGCAACTGATATTGAAAAAACATATAAATTGCACGAAGAAAAACATGGACTCCCGGGAATGCTCGGGAGTATTGATTGTATGCATTGGGATTGGAAAAACTGCCCAAAGTCATTACATGGGCAGTTCAAAAGAAGGGATCATAAATACCCAACAACTATATGTTAGAAAAGCTATTGCTGATTCAAAGATTGTGGACTTGGCAGCATATTATTGGTTTCCTGGGCGAATAATTATTTAAATTATGTTATAATGGTTCCCCCATTATTTGATGATAAAATTGTTTGATTATAGCCTCCAGAATGATTCCTTTTAAATAGTAAACGGCATACATACAGGAAAGGTTACTATTTAGCCGACGGTATTTAGAGCCGGAAAGGGTCTACTGTTGTCAAATGTTTTTTTGTTACAAGGGAAATGCCCAAGACCTTTAAGTTTAAAACAGTTCAAGAAGCTGCAAGAAAAGATATTGAACGGGCATTCGGAGTCCTACAAGGTCGTTGGGGTATTATACGACAACCCGCGCGTGCAATGCAAATCAACAACCTCAAGAGAATCATGTATTGTTGTATAATTTTACATAACATGATATTGGAAAACGAGGGATTTGAAGTTAACCTGAATCATATGTTCGTGAGTCCAGAACCGAACATGGTTAGAAGCTGGGTCGAAAGATGTGATTTACATGTTAGGAAGGCAAAAGAACTTCGCGATAGGAAAACGCACATCGATCTTCGACAAGACCTTGTGGAGCATCTATGGAATAATCAGTAGTTTGTGTTTTTATGTAATGTTTAAGTTTTATGATATTTAAGTTTTTATGTAATGTTTAAGTTTTTATGTAATGTTTAAGTTTTATGATATTTAAGTTTTTATGTAATGTTTAAGTTTTTATGTAATGTTTAGTTTTATGTAATGTTTTATTATTAAATTTAAGTTTTATAAGTTTTTTAATTAAAAAAATAAAAATAATAATAAAAAATTAGTTTGGCACCAGAAATTCTGGTGTCAACCAATGCCGCTGAAATCTGGTGCCAAAAGCAAATTCTTTAGCCAAACACCATTTTGCTGACTGACAACCACTTTTTCTCAGGCACAGAAAGTTTTGGCACGACCGCTCCCCGTGCTCATCCTCTAATATTTAAGGTATAAAATACTAATCTCGCAACCCTAGTATTTCTCCATCATAGGCTACGCCCCCATCCTTTTCTTACTCAACAGTCACATCCAAATCACCTTATCACTTCTACATTTTTTACTACTTAACCATGAATCACTAACCCACGAAGAACCTAAGAGATTACCCAGAAGACTACCATTATAGCCCCGTCCACTACGATGTCGCTAAAAACGACTACACAACACTTTCACGTATCATCACCAACATTTACGAAAATCAAATGAAGCTAGCCTTCAAAACGATCTTTAAATCCCAAAAGAGATACGAATCAAACCTTAACTGATATCTTTGTTGTTTTTTTTATATTTTCGAATCTTTGTTGTTTTTGTGCTTAGATTAGATGTGAGTTGGAAGAGTGATTATGAGGGTTCTTGTTGAGTCTAGATCTAAGTTTGCAGGTTGTTTATTTTCGATTTTGATTCAAGATTTGTGATGGATATGGTTGAGTGGTGGTGGCAGTTGATGCGGTTGTCATAGGACTTCAATAAGAAGTTTTACAACTCTCTAGGCAGAGTACCTAATCGTTGTAGTAGTAGTAGTATAAGCAAGACTCGGGGGTTGTTATCGTTCTCTAGAGGAATATGTTAGGAAGGCTTGATCACGGTCTAATAGAATTCTAGGGGTTGAGAGAAGATTATTTTTGTATTTTTATATTTATAGGAAAGCAGATAAATCTATGGTTTGAGAGGTCGGTTTGATAAACTATTAACTAAACTAATTGATAAACTAATCTACTGGTGATAACTTTATAATAATTGAATGTATTTACTTAATCATGCATTACTTATCAGATTGTTTCTCCTAATCTTGTTGCCTTGTCACACTTGTGATGTAATGTGTAAGTATTTCCTAAGTTATGAACGAATTACACGAATTCGTCGTCTATTTAATATTCCGTTAAGGCAAAGCACAAGTAAGGTAGTATGAAGACTATTACAAGGCCCCTAAGAGTATATTAAATGTGTGTGAAATACCTTAAGAGGGATCAACCACATAAGGGGCAAGGTAGTATGAAGACTGTTACCTGATGGTATCCTTTCTACGCACTCGCGTTTCCCTATATGTGTCAACAGCGATACAGACAAAAGCTGATTTTCTAAGGCCTAACGCGCACATTCATCAACAAGAAGCAATAGTAAAAGGATCTACAATCTGACTTTCATGCAATCATAAGCAAATACAAAGGAGGGTTTAGCCTCGCATGTTATAAAAGAAGTAAGAAGATAAATCAATCACACAACACATAGACATATTGAATGATTAATGATGAATAACCTTACTTGGATTAAAACATGGATCCAATGTAGTATATTAGGGTTTTGAGGCCCTAAAACGACCTATGAAGCTGCTACAAGGACTAGGGTTCATCTCCCTAAGTTATACAAAGTTATCCCAAAAGTTACACACTAAAACCCTAAAATCCTAAAATCCTAATAGTGAGCAAATTAAGAGACAATTAAACCTAACTACAAGAAATCAATATGGAAAAAGTTAAATTTTAACTAAACAACGCAAAACGGGAAAAACCCTAAACGGGATCTTAAAAACCTCTAAAGTTTTCAAAAATTATCCTAAATAAATTTTTTTTTACTTGTTAACTAACCCTAATTGATTAAAAAGAAGTTTAAAGAAAATTAGAACATAAACGTGTTGAATTGAGCTTAAAAAACACAAAAAAAACGGTGAACGGAATGATCCCGTTCTTTAAAAAATGTAATTTTGCAAATTAAACCTACGGAAGCAAAACATAATTTACCTAGGTACTTATATGATAAAAGAAAATTTTTTAAAATAGTATTAGATTTTTTTGGACTTTTTTATAATTTTAGGAATTAAAAACTATGTTAATGAAATGTTAAAGAATGATTTAAAATACTTAAACTATTTATAAAAATTCATGAAAAAATTATGAAAAGTAGATTGAACAATGTAGAATCTAGGAAAAATAAGCTTGGAAACACAGCTTATCGAATAAGCTATGTAATAAGCTAAAACAGCTTATTATACTAAAAGCCTAAAACGTGTATAAATATTAGATTGTGCAAAGATATACCGGATGAGCTATTGTAGCACACTTGTTAAGGGTGTGGGATAAAAACGCTTGGTGAGGGTGGTAGGGGTCCCGGGTTCGAGTCTTACTCACCCGGGGCTTCCCATTATCCCAAGTATTAAAAATCTTAAAAATTAAGCTACTTTTGAAAAACAAAACTAGTTTTTTAAACCTAAAATAAGCAATTGAAATAAGTAAATAAGACAGGAAATGCTTATACACTATATTCCTATAAAATGCAAAATGGTTTGCATTTTTTAGGAGAAAAAGCAAAGAAAATGGACCAATTAAGCTAAAAACAGACAAATAAGCTATGTCTAAGAAGCACATAAGACAAAAATAAGCATAAATAATAAGCTAGATAGACAGAAAAGCTAAAAAGGCTTAAAAACACTTAAAATTTTACACTAGAAGCAAATAATTTCTTCTAAGCAAATGGCAAAACCAAATAAGCTAAAATGGGCTTATATAAACCTAATAAGCTAAACTAAACCAAAATAAGCAATAACAATAAGCAGACAAGCTAAAATAAGCAAAATGAACCTTTTGGCCAAAACTGATAAGCCCAAAGGCCTATAGGGACTTTGCTAGCTTAAAAATAAGCTGGCAAAAGGATTCCTTATGGCTTAGTGACTATACCTATGAAAGAATGGCAAAAAAAAAAACTACAATAAGATCCAAATAAAAAAGTATATTGTAAACTATATTAGCACTTAGAAGAGCTCTCATGAAAAGGGATTCTCACACAGATTAACACTTAGAAGGTATTTGTGGAAAATTAACAAAACAACACTTTTTTCAGCTTAAATATAAGCATTCTAACGATTCCTTATGGAGTCTCAAACCTATATAACAAATCATTATTTGACCCAAAGAACAACATAACCACATCTAAAAGCATTTTTAAAATAAAGGATAAGCTACAACAAGCATTTGAAAAAGCAATATCTCAAAATTTTCTTAACACTTAGCACTTTTGACAGTTTTGGCAAAACACAAAACTAACAAATGCTGGCAATGAATCTTTGTTTCTACCTATTTTTAACACATGCATAAACACAAAAACCTCAGAAAACACAATAGCTTAACACAATCTAATAAACAACTAAAATAAGTTCCACTTAACAGATTCTAACAATGAATTCTTAAAACCTTGTTTTTGAGATTTAACACTTAAAAACTTAAATAAAATGACTTTTATTACTACTTTTAACTAATCTAAACTGACTCAAAAACATAAAGTAAGTTTTGATCCATTTTCACCTATTTTAACCCTTGATCTAAACACCCCTTTAAAAACAGTTTTAGTACTTTTAACTTGATAGAAGCTATTTAAGCTAAAACTCTTCAAAGACCAGATGGTAAACAACCTATAACAAACTAAATGAACAAATATAAGCAAACAAAGCCAGATTAATAAGTAAGGACACTATGCTCCCCACGATTTATTTTTGGTTTTTATGACTTTTTTGTATCAAAAACATGAAAATTAAGATCTAGACAAACAATTGAAACTAAGTAAGCATTAAACATAATAAGTAATTATAAGCTAATATAAACTGTAATAAGCAAATAATAAGCAGTATGAAACAGATTAAAGCTAATAGTGTAATTTAAGATTAAATTTAAAGAGAACTTACAGGAGCTTGCTCTAAACAAAGGATATGATTAAGCTCAAATGAGCTATCAACAAGCTCTAGCTTATCACAAGATAAGCTAGTAAAGTCCAATAAGCTCTTCTAGGGTAAGCTTATCATCCAAAGCAACCAAATCCATCCATAGCATAGGTATTAAACTGTTTTTAAATGTGTGAGTAACTTAGTGATCAATTTGAGTTCAATCTAAGCTTAGAGACTTAGATGAGCTTGAGATTAGCTTATAGGAGCATTATGAAAAAGATGCAGCTTATTAATCAATGTTTTGTATGAAAGTGAGCTTGAGAAAAGTAAAGTGCATAATAAGAAAACTTGACTTCTATTAATAAAAGAGTTGATTACAATAGTGAAAAAGGAGATTACATTTAGTAAAAAATAAGCTAAAAACAGTTACTAAAGTAAAAATTACATAAGCTAAACTTAATTACTAAATCTATAAAAAATCTATCTAACTCGCTACTTCTCTCCCGTGTGTGAGGAAGCTTGCTATTTATAGCTGAAAGAGAAGCTTTTAGGTCTCTCAACATGCTCCCCAAGCTTTGATCTCGTCCCTCCCTTTAATGCCAATCATTGGATCCTTTGTTTAAGCCGTTGGATCAAATAAGTGAGCACACGGATTGCCAGCGTGGCAATCCGTGTGTCAGAGTACTTGTGCTTCTTTACCAAAGGTTTTAGTGCAAATTTCTCTTCCCTTGTGTGTTTGTATGAAGCCAACGTGTCATTCCTTTTCCCGGCTTGACCAATGAGAGAGCTTGGTGACATTTTACTCTGCTAACTCATAACTTGGTACTTGAATCTTAGAGCCACGCTGTCAATTGCATTTTACCCCATGATTTTGAGGTGGGTAATTGCTGAGAACGATGATGAATAGTAAAAACGGGATTTCCCGCCCTTTTCTTTTCTTTTTATATCTTTATTTGACTCGGGGATTTGGGGGTTTGACTTGGGCCTGAGGTTTATTTTAAAAGGAATTGGGGCGGGTGTTTGGGCTTGGTTATAAGGTTTTGTTATAAAAGACTCATGCCGTTGTCCTTTATAATAAAGGCTAACGGTGTTAGGGTTTTTGGGGCTTTTGATGAATTTGGTTTAACATTAAGGGTATTTTGGGTATTTTCAAGTGTTTTGTCTTCTTGTGGTTGACCAATGTTGACGAAGGATAGACTATGTTGACCATTGATAGCAATCTTCCGGCTCTTTTTCACTCTATCCATTCTCGTGTTCGTGTTTGTCCGGCTTTGACCGTTTTCTTGTAATTTTTGCACTACCGTACTAACATTCACAAACAACAAAACAAGCAACTATACAAGCACTAATTTTGGCAATTTGATCATTTAAGGGCCATTTTGGATTTAATAAAGATATGTGATTTTTACCATATCAAATTCACCCAAACTAATGATTGCCGTGTCCTCACGCAATATTATATGCTCTAAAACCAAATACCTCAGAACTTCCCCAAACTAAATCTTTGAAAAGTAGCAAAGACTTTTGTGGTGAGAGTTGGAAGGAAACATCATAAGATTTAAAACACCCCATTTTCCTATTTTTCAAAAAAATTTCCATTTTTTTAATTAATTACCTTGAATATTTTGACTTTCGTTATTTTCATAACCGTTAGGGATCATAGAACAAGATGCATTTCGATCCGAGAATGCCCCAAAAAGGATAAATTCATACGTTTCCTGACTTTCACTTGCTCCAAAACTAAGCTTATAAATGATATCACAGTAAAAATATCAGTTTAAGATGCTAACACTACTCATATTTGCAACTTGTGAACTTTTTACTCCCGACATTTATTATATCTTAAGTGAATCGAGCTATGTTGAATTTCAACAGTGAATCAATGATTTTGCAAAATACTATGCTCAGTTCCACCCGAGAATAATAAGTTTGAAGGCGAGATCATCCTTGTAGCGACTTTCGGTATACGGCACATCTATCCTTGAGGCTAAGTGAACAGGTTTGGACACCCTACAGAGGATTAGTTATCGGGGATCACGGACCTTAGGTTTCAAAAACTTCCGGTTTCCCAGTATATTCAGAGGTTTAAAAATAGGATTTGTCAAAGTTCAAAAGCTTATTTTGAATTTAACAAAAGAATCTATAATTATTAATTCATACTTAAATATTAAAACATTTATTGCAATTATAACCCTTATCTTTTAGTAAGCTGCAACATCGGTTGTGAAGCCGGCAAGATGCATCAAAACTGTGTTCATTCTTGGATTTTTATTCTTTCAATGGCTTTCTTTAGAAGACTACCACATCGGTTGTGAGCCGGCAAGAGGTAGTAAACTTTTATCAGCCCACAGTTATATATTTCATTATATATATATATAATATATATATATATATATATATATATATATATTTATGGTATATATAATAATTTATTTATATATTATATTATTTTATTAGATTTCTTTTTAAAAAATTCAAGTATAAATTTGAACTAAGACTAAAATTTTTGCTATATAATACATAAAAATTGTTGATTTAAGTTTAAAGTCCAAAAACAGCACGTATTATTAATCCGGTTAAGAGCTTATGGGAGAAAAGCCACAAATTAAATACATGAGCTCTTAAAGATTTCCATATAATCTTTGTCATGCATCCAACTCATATTAACTCTATCATTTTTCGTTCTTCGCGAATTTCCGCGAACGCTTAGCCTAAAAGTTAAGGATACAAGATTAGAGCTCAACTCCGCTCGATGGGTCAAAATTTATTCTTATTCTACCTAGTAGGAAAGTCAAAATTATGACAAAACACTTATTTTATTTTTGAAATTTTTTAAAATTTTTGTGGGAAAACGGGGTACGTGAGAACAACGGGCAAAGGTAGGTAAGATCATATCGAAGATATACTACCCCATACTAAAATTAAACATTGTCCTCAATGTTTCCTAGCCTAAGACTTAAAAACCCCATACTAGAACTCAAAAAGTCGAATGCATAATCCAAGCGTGGAGAAAGTATCACAAAAATCTTAAGCCGTTTATCAAGTATGCTAAAAGATAAATGTTAGTCGATAATAATCTAGGATATCGGATTTCCCCAAACTAATGGCAAGCAAAGGCTAGGAAGCTCGAGTGGACCAGGACAAAACACCGAACACGAGAGTCTTCAGAAAATTTTGGGTTAAACCTGCAAATAATCACAAGCACAAACAACAAGAATCAGAAGAGTACAAGCCTCCTCACATCACAATAGAAATAAGAAAGAAAATAGAAGGATAAGCATGGGGTGCCTCCCACGAAGCGCTTTGTTTTTGGTAACCGAGTCATATAGCTTGACTCAATCCCCGAATTCATTCGTCCTTGGAGATGAAACAAGTGGAAGAACAAAATTCCATGAAACTTTTAACTACTACCGGCTCTTGAGAAAAAAAAATGAAAAGCAAAGATGCCGGGGTCAAAAATGGTGTCCTCATTCTCAGTGGAGGAAAGTAAAGGAGAAACCTCAGGGTAAGTGAGATACGAGAGAAAAGTCCGAATGAAAAATGTGAAGGAATCGTCAACTTCAACATTAATCTCACCTCCCCCTGGGTCAAAACATTCATCTTCATTAAGCTCATCAACATTGTTTATCACGGGCACATCGGTATCATTTCGAAGTTAAACGCTATATTTCGAGAATGGGATCATCATTAAGCAAGTTGTCAATAATATCCTCTTCCGAGTCAAAATCACTTTCAATACCTGGTGGTATCGAATCATCTGGTCCGGAAAATATATCGATCTCTTCCCTATTAGAGTCACTATCCTCGACGAGGGTAGTAGATGTGGGAAGAGACTCGATGATTGTATGAAAATTTTCCAGTGACCGGGAAGATGAATTTTCCGCAAAGTAACGACATTCGATGATATAATCCCTCGTGCTTTCTAACAATCTTGAGAAATCGAGAGGACTCACCATCGAACTCAGTGTGAATAGGACCATTCTTGGGAGAAAAGTTATCAAAGTATCATGGTCTGATTCATTCTTAATGTGTTGTGGTTCATGATCGAAAAATACATCAAAAGAGAGATTATGGGTGTTATCATCACTAAGCAAACTCTCAAGATATAATACGTCTCCCTCTGAGTCATAATAACCTTCCTCAATATACGTAGGAACTTCGATAGCTAGAAAAGCATCGATCTCATCATTGTCGCCTCCTGGGTTGAAACACTCAGCTTTATTAATTGGAGCATCGTACAAAATTCTTTTCCAATCATTCGTTTTACATTCCAAATCAAATAAATCATCATTCTCTTCGAAAGGTGGATCATCGATGAATCCCTCAAGAATGGAAGCAACGCTTTTCATAGGAGTAGACGGATCATGGTGAAGTAGAATCTCAATGTCGTCTCCTGGAGCGAGACACTCATCCTTATTAGAATCAGAAAGAGGTGTGACTAGGAAAGTCGACTCATCAAGGCTGGAATCATAAGAATCCTTGCACTCGATGTCCACTAACTCTTCATCAAAAAGAGGTTTTATGTCATTAGAGTTGAAATTGACATCAAATTCAAAAAGAGGGTTAGAGAAAGTCACGAAATCATCACGTGGAACGTTGATGGAAGAGAAATCATCACACAAAGGTAAAACGTTCTTACTATCACTCCTGGATGTTTTCCTCGATTCTCTTGGGATTGGGACAATTTCCTCAGCACTGAAAGTACTAAAGTGCTCGTCCCCCATTATGAGAGAATCCTTGGGCTCAATAGACGGTAAGGTGGATGTGATTGCAAAAACCGAAGAAACTTGAGGTGTTTTGTTTGAATGAAAAATGCTCTCCTTGCAAATAACTTTAAAATTCTTCAAACAAGGTGTGATACGAGTTTGGCGTTTAGCTGTCGACTCTGCGAGATTCTTCACTTCTGGCTTTTCCTTTTCATCATTGTCATCTTCCGATGGAGCAAGAAACAGAGCGGGTTCGTCAATGACATTCTTAAAACTATCTTTGCATGTGTCATTAACCATTTTAATTGACTAATTTACATGCTTTTGAGGATGTTTTGTCGTGCCATTGACATGAAAAATTATTTGTTCATTTTCATCCCTTAAAATAAGCTCTCCTTCATACACATCAATTAAAGCACAACTGGTCCTTTAAAAGGATCATCCTAAAATGAGAGGTACTCGAGGATCGGCTTCAAAATAAACAACAACAAAATCAGTAGGAAAGTGAAAACTTCCCTCACTTTGACAAAAACGTCTAACAGCGACTCTTAGGATGAGTTAATTATCGATCTGCTAGCTCTAAAGTCATCCGAGTTGGTGTAAGTTCGGGAAAGAAAGCTTTTCCAAATAGAAAGGGGCATAAGATTTATGCTCCGCGCCAGATCGGCCAAGCGTGGACACACCTACCATTCACCGGAAATCACATGAAAAAAGAAACTTGCCGGGATCTCCAAAGCTTTTCGGGAAGCTTTTGAGAGCTCGTCGAGCAATTCTCAATTCAACTGGTATATTAGCTAACTCAAGCACTTTTCCTATTCATGAGCAAAACTCTTAAACGTAGGAGCAAATCTTGGGCATCAAAAAGTAAAGCATCCGCGAAACACATGTCAAAACGCAAATTCTTGAATGATTTGGAAATCTACCTCCAATTGATCGAAGCTTTGTCACGGGATTTTTGATCATTACGTCGTGAAGGATATGGAATATTTGGCTTAGGTAAATTCTTCAGAACATCGGGTTCCGGAGTTTAATTGGGTAACCGTAAATAAAAATAAAAAAAAAAAAAAAAGAAAACAAAAAAAAAAAAAAAAAAAAAATAAAAAAAAGGGTGTGATATGAGTTGGTACATCCTTTGGAAATTAAGATTGCTCTTTATCCGTTGTCTCCTCGGTTTCTCGTATCACTACCTTTTTAGGAGAAGGAATTATGTAGAATCGAGGTCCCTCGACGCAACACCACCATTTGAGTAGTGATCGCTTTCATCTCACCCTTCGGTTTGGAATGTTATTAACTCGAAAGTACCCGAATTGAGGCATGGTTTGAAACAATCCACCCATCATTTTTTGCAAAATTATTTTGAAAAGTAGTTTGTTGATTCATCATGCCAGGGTTTTTTTTTTTTCTTTTTTTTTTTTTTTTTTTTCCTTCTTTTTTTGTTGAGATTTTATCGTGTTTTGAATTTCATTCTTAAGGTCTCCTTTCAACGAGTTGATTTGATTTTGCATGTTTCTTATCATTTGGTCGTTATTTCTCTTGTAACTTGAAGAATCATTTGAAATATCTTTTTGAACTTGATTATTAGGCACTTGAAAAGGTTGGTTTTGAAATCCTTGATTTTGAAAATTCAGAGCATGATTATTTTGAGCTTGAAAACCTTGATTACCATGAAAATTATTTCCCCGATTAAAATTATTCCCTTGACCTTGATTTTGATTAAACCTATTGTTTTGCACCGGAGCAAAACTGGGTGGTTCCATTTGGTTACTAACACGTTTTGGAGGGGCAACTTGATTGTAAGTACCCGTAGTCGCACAAACACTAGCTTGATTGTTATCGGTAGTCGGACAATTATACCAAGAATGGGCACCACCACAAGTAACGCAAGTTTCCTCAACCGCTTTAACCAGAGCGGGAGTGACAACTTTTTTAGAAACAATCTCAACTAAGGTCGAAAGTTGATCTGCAAGCTTATCAATTCTCTCATCCGTCTTACTATCACTTTCCCTAGAAGTCGTATTCATCCTAGAAGCATTTGGTTTGTTTCGTGAATAACGCACTTTTGATTTGTTCTCAATTATATTCAAAGCTTCTCTAGTTGTCTTACTCAAAAGATTTCCACCCGCCGCGGCATTTAAGGAGTCTTGATCGTTGTCGTTTAAACCATTATAGAAGGTATCAACTTGGGTTAACTCCGTAAATCCGTGGTGAGGACAAGCTCTAAGCATTTCCTTAAATCGTTCCCACGCTTCACTAAAAGACTCATCGAATTTTTGGGTAAATCGAGAGATTTTATTCTTTAAGTGAGTCATTTTCGAGGGAGGGAAAAATTGATTCACGAATTTGGTAACGAGATCCTCCCAAGTCAAGATTGAATTAGGAGGTTCTTTCTCGTACCAAGTTTTAGCAGCCCCCTCGAGTGAATATGGAAACATCATTAGCTTAATCACATCGTTTGGTACATTCCTAAATCGTAGAGTCGAGGTGATCCTTTTGAAATTATTGATATAAGCATGAGGATTTTAGTTCTCTAAACTGTGAAACGGGTTTGCTTGAACCAATTGTAACAAATTTGTTTTAATCTCAAAATGATCCGCATTAATTTCTGGTAAAACGATAGCTTCTCCGTACCCTTCCGTGGGTGCACGGAGTAGCTCTTCCATTGTACGTTCCGCCATTGGTGCAACGATAGTACGAAGCTCGGGTTCGACTATGTTTGGAGCACGTCCTTTATTTCGACGTCTCGGAATGGTTACGTTTGAATTATTTGGAAAGTTGGAATTTCTAGTGCGCATGCACTAAACAAACAAATGAAATGATAAAAGAAATGAGAAAAGGAAATATTTTTGTTTACCGAATAATCAACAAACTTAGGGTAACTCTCTTAAGTAAAATAAATTTTACAAAAGAGGTGCGCCTTTTTCGTAAGTGACACAAACGGTAATTTTTTTTAATCTTTGGTTCGGGAACTTATTGATGGATAATACTTCAATTGAAAGTATTATTTGTTGGTGTTCTTTTACCAACTTGGTTAATTTTTTATTTCTTAATGAATTCACAAGAAAAATCGAAAAATCCGGAAGAGCAAATATTTTTGTATTTTTGTTTATTTATTAATCTTCTACTTATACTAAAAAGAAAAGAAAAATATTTTTTTACTTTTTATATTTTTAATTTTTTTTTATTTTCGATTTTCTTAAAAGCGTAACTTTCGAAGACGAAAGGTTCTCCAAATCACGATCAACAAACTTCAAACGAAGGAATCTTAATCACAAATCCCCGGCAGCGGCGCCAAAAATTGATCGTTTCAATTTAATACGTAATAATATTCAAAGTATAGAAAATTCCAAAACTACCCTTGAGGACAAAGGTAGTAGGAAAAATCTTACAAAAATACTACACGTTTTAACCGGTAAGTGATTACCGGGTCGTTTTCCCAAAGATTTATGAAATTGAGACCACGTTTGTTATTTGGACAATGATTTGAATTGGTTTGAAGATGATTTGTTTTCTAAAATCCTAATAGTGAGCAAATTAAGAGATAATTAAACCTAACTTTAATAACGGGAATTCAAACGGGACCTAAAAACCCTAAATTTCCAAAAATAATCCTGAATTGAATTTGTTTACTTTAACTACCCTAAAAAAAGCTAGGGCAAAGAAAACTAGACCAAAAACGAAAGAGTTTTAAGCTAAAAATCACTAATAATATGAACGGGATTCAATCCCGTTCTTTAAAAAACAAGATTTTGCTATTTAAACCTTACGAAATCAAATCTAATTTTCCTAGGTTCTAAATGTTAAAAGAAAATTTTCTAAAAAAGAATTATATTTTTTTGACTTTTTTATAATTTTTAATGAATTAAAAATGATTTTAACAAAATCAAATGTTTAAAAATACTAAACTATTTATAAAAATCCTGAAAAAATTATGAAAAATAGCTTGAACAATGAGGAATCTAGGAAAAATAAGCTTGAAAACACAGCTTATCGAATAAGCTGAGAAATAAGCCAAAACAGCTTATTATACTAAAATGCCTAAAATATGTATAAGAAATTAATATTGCAAAGAAAGAATGAAAAAGTCCCCAGGGCGCGTTGGTTAGTGTGTGTTGTGTGTTGTGTTATAAAAGGGGAGGAGGGTAGAGGTCGTGGGTTCGAGCCTTGCTCACCCACGATTTCCCCTCTTCCATTTTTTTAAGAAAAACTTTAAAAAGCAAAGTTGTAAAACAGCTTATAATAAGCTATTTTTGTGAAAACAACTTTTCTAAAAGTCACTAATAAGCTAGAAAAAGCTTAAAATTCAGACAATCTACACTTAGCCATTTTTTTTACTTTGAAACAAAACTAAATAAGCTAAAATTGTAAATAAGCTATCTTAGGACTAAATAAGCTATGACTATCCTAGAACTAACCTAATAGGCAAATGAGAACCAAAAATAAGCAAGCCATAAGCAAAGGATTACAAATAAGCTCTTAGTGAAAAACTGAAAACCAAACAGTCCTTAAGGGGAACTTTGAGCTTATTTTAAGATAAGCTATTGGATCCTTATACCTAAAAGCCCTATACCTACTTAAACATTGGCCAAAAAACTACTAGAAACAGCAAACAAAAGACATTTTGAAAATCAAATAAGCAGTTAAAAAGTTACCTGAAAAAGCTACTTGCTACTGATTAACTATGTTCTTGATTTTTTTTAAGAAAAAAAACAATATAAGCTAACTATGACCCTAATAAGCTAAAGATAACTAAATAATAATCTGATAAGCTAATTTGAACAGAAATTAAGCAAAAACTAAGGGCTATAAGCTAAAAATCTAAAATAAGCACTTAGAGAAAAACTGAAAACCAAACAGTCCTTAAGGGGAACTTTGAGCTTATTTTCCAATAAGCTAAAAGATCCTTATGGTCTTTTGGTTTATTCAAACTTAAAGTATACCTTACAAAGTTCATAAAACAGCTTTTGAAACATAGTTTGAAAATCAAATGAACAAGAAAAAGCTATTTGAAAATTGCTATTTTACTCAGATCATACTGAGTTTTTTCTTTTGACTTGAAAAGACAAAATGCTTATTTTGGGCTCAAAAACAGATAGCTTAATGAACTTTTAAAGAGAAAATAAGCTAAAGCAGATTAAGAGTGACTTAAAAACAACTTGTGCTTTGAATTTTAAATCCTAATAACAACTTTTAACCTCTAATATTTAATTCTAAAAATGGTTGTTTGTCTGTTTTCCCTATCTGATGCAGTTTGCACAAATGGTATCCAAATCTTAAATCCTACAAGCACAGGCTAAAGATCTAGTTTCTACTTCTTTTGAAACATTAAACTGAGTACAAATTAGGTAAGGTGAACAACTAGAAACCAAATGAGCTTAAAATGAATATGCTCTTTGATCTATGCTAACAGAACTTAACCAATTGAGCTAAAATCAAATAACCAACTGATAAACTAAATTCAAAACCTCAAATACTAACCTCATAAACCTCTATATTAGAACTAAGTTCAAAATAAAGGACTTAATAGCCTTTAACAGCACTAACTTAGTTAATGTTGTCTTATGCCAAACACCCCTTTATTTCACTCAAGTTCATTTTTGACTTATAAAATTTGAATTTAATGATCAAAGTTTAGATACCAGATAATAATAAGATTCAAACAAACCTAATAAGCAACTCAAAGCAGACAAATAAGCAGAACAATAAGCTATTTTACTTAAGCTAATATTTTTGGTTTTTTTTACTGATTTGGAACTAACACTAGCAGATTAAGATCTAAGCTAAAAATTAAACAAATTAAGCATTAAACTACTATAATAAGTAAATATAAGCTATTCTAAACA
>BQNB010070786.1:0-33006 GCA_026074375.1 Tanacetum coccineum
ATATATTCAAGAGGTATGATACTTAGGGGGTGTTTGGGATTGCTTATTTAAAATAGATTATGCGTTTTGAAAACGGATAATCAAATAATCAGTTGTTATAAAACGTGATTTTAAAATATAGTATTTGGATTTGATTATGCTGTTTGATATCGCAATAATCAAATAATCAGTTTTTTTTAGTGTTTGGCAAACCAGATTATTTATGACTATACATGTAAAATGACCAAAATAGACATACTTATATATGATTTGGATTTATAAGTTTAGAATGTAAGGTTTTAAAAAACATACTTATTAATTAAAAAATAACTTAAAAAATATATTACGTAATTATATTGACCATTTTGATCATGTTTAATTGCTAAGTTATATTATATTGCATATTAATTACTCTATAAACTATTTGCATATACATATCCCTTATCCTTTCACTGCCAACCTTTTCTCTTATCCTTTCATTACCCACCTTATCACTTCATTCACTCCTTTTTCCAACTCATATTTACCCATCATCATGGTCCTCAGCAATGGTTTAACGACATTGTTCATCACCAACGTAATCTCCATAACTACGTATACTTATCGAAAAATCCATGAAGAAAATAAATACACAATCGTTTGGATTTTCTTGTTAAAGAAAAGGATTGAACAATATTTTGTTTCCATTTTCATCCTAAAGCATCAACTAACAGTGAACAAATAAAAGAAATGCATTAAGGGTGATTGGGTAATTTTACCATGAGAAGGGAAGTGCGTTTTGCAACAGCACCTATGTTGCTGCTTTTCCAAAATGGAGTTTTGAGAGATTATAAACGCATATAATCACTTATTCACTCTTAGTATCCAAACACTAAAAACTAGATTATTGCGTTTTTGAAACGCAATAATCAGATAATCAAGCTCAAAACGCACAGCCAAACACCCTCTTATACCTTCCCAGATAAGGCATAATGTATAAAGGGATTCTGAAGCTGCAGATTTCTCTACACCATTCTTCAATCAACAACAATGCAAGCTTATGTAACAAATTTGGGGGATTTTACTTCAGTTTCAAGTTTGGTATATCGGGTTTACTTCACCAAGTGGTCACATCAATAGCCGACAGAATACGAGGTTGGTAAGTTAGCTAGAGAGTCTAAAGGTTGAGATGTGATCAACAATTATCATGTGATATTTGAAGCTACATAATGTCAATGGTACTTCACAGTCTAAGCAAAAATTTTGAAAATTCTTCAATGTCATTCATAATTTTTAAGATGTTTGCTTATGACATGAACTTCTCGAGTATATGGGCGTACACGTCAATGATGCTTCCGAGAGTTCGAAACCATCATGGGGGAAACACGTACTTTGATGTTATCAGGTCAACTTCCAGGGGGAAGTAGTGTATACTACTTTACCTAGTATGGTTTGTGTGAAATATTTTGCAAGCGTGAGAAGATTTATTGTTGGTCACTTGCATGTTCCACCGAACGAATATTCACCAAGACCAAATGTCATGATACACTATAAAAGTAGTATTAGTTGGTGTGGTTGGCTGATTCTTCTATAAAATTCCGCTATGCACATTAAATGTCAATGTTAGAAGATCGTTTGAACTACATCAAAGTTTCAGAATCTACTCGAGATACGGATATTGGTTTTGGGGAAAGCTGATTTAAAAACTTCGTTACTTTTTGTCAACATTATAAATTCACTAACTAGTAATGATCTGGAGGTCGGGGAGGATAAAAGAAATAAATTGCCATGTTTATTAGATTAGAGAGAGAAAGGGAAGATGTGTGTGTTTTTTGAGAGAATGAGGAGAAACACACACACTTATGATATACAAAATGATTTCCTCACCCCTCCATGAAAGTATGAAGGGGAATATATAGCCCGAGATACTTTAACTATCATCTATTGACATATCTAGTCCTCGTGTATCCGGATATAAGTAAACTAATGTAATTTTGTATAAGTCTTCATATTTTAAGGCTAATAATCTTCCCCTTATATGTAGACATGCGGAATTACCTACAATGTTCCTAACAAGTATAAATACAACAAAATAAAGTCTTCTAAAGCGCTTCTAATGCTGAAGATGGCGTCTTTGTCTTCTAGTCTTGATACTTGTACTTCAGCTTGGATCTTCTGTGTCTTTATTTGTTTTGAACCCATTGTATTATGCATGAGTTGGATTAACTTTCCCCCAATTCATCAGCATGTCTTGAAAAGCTTTCTAGAAGCTTTTCAAGACATGCTGATGAATTGGGGGAAAGTTAATCCAACTCATGCATAATACAATGGTTATTGTATCTTAGTTCATTCACCAAACTTATAACTATGATACAATTCTTATATCTATGATGCACCAAAGTTATAACTACGATGCGGCAATTATAACTATATTGCACCAAAAATTGCTTGTGATGCATTAATGAAATATTTTTATTTTTCGAATTTTTTTTGTGAAAATTTTATTTTTTCTCTAAAAATTGTTTTAGTGCATCATAACTATAAGTTTTGGTGCATCATGGTTATGAGTTACTACATCATAATTGATTAACCTAACTTATAACTATGATGCAATTTTAATAACCATGATGCACCAAACATATAACTACGATGCGATAAATTATAACTAAAATGCACAAAAAATTCATGTGATGCACTAATGATATAAAAAGGTGGATTACTTGTATAGATACAAGAATCATAGTTAACTATGATGTAGTAACAACGATTCACTATATATATAACAATGATGTTGTAAGTTAAGATATTGATTCTACAAAAGGATAACTATGATGCATTAACGTATACTGCATCACTGTTAGAAGATTTGTGCTCTGACAATGATGCAGTAACTTGAAACTTGGTGACCATTAAAAAACTTATATTTTTAACCCGGTTTTTTTTTGAAATGCCATGTAATATTGTATACATGATGCATGACTTTAAAGTGTGCATGCACATGCAAACATTTCATATGAATGATGCATTAAATTATCACTGTGATGCAATTAAACATATAAAACATGATGCTTCCAGCAAATATAATTTGTGATGAACTAGATTTTTTTTTGGTATAATTTCCTTTTTCGAAAAAAAAGTTTTTGAAATAAAAAAAAATTCGACAAATAATACTTTGCGAATATAATTTTCTGGAAAAAAAAGATTTGGGTAAGAAAAAAAAGATTCGAATTTTTTTTTCCAATTAATTTTCTATTTTTTTTTAAAGGAGATGATGTGTTTATAGTGAATAAGGCTAATGCGATTTGGACATGGTGAGTGGCAAAGTGACTCATGTCACATCCACAGAATCCTCTTACTCTATTATTATAACTCGCCTTTATATATATATATACTATATTTTATATATATACTCATATTTTTATCTATATATATATATATTAGTGTATATAATGTAAGGTTCTTTTTAGAACCAAATAAAAGTCGAGAACTGCGAGAACCAGTCTACACCCTTTATTTTTTAATCAACGGATATAAACGAGTGTGGTATAAATGTAAATAGTAAGAATATTGTGCTTTATTTTATAGGTGCTGGAAGGGCATTACTGGAATATCATTTTATTTATTTTAAAACCATCCTTTTGATTTACATATCATAATTAGGCTAAATGATAACCAGATTCTCTCTCTCAAACAAAACCACCGTCATCATCTCCTTCTCAAAGAAACCGTAAAAAAAAAACTCTTTGCCTCCTCCAAA
This sequence comes from Tanacetum coccineum, assembly GCA_026074375.1. Taxonomy (NCBI): domain Eukaryota; kingdom Viridiplantae; phylum Streptophyta; class Magnoliopsida; order Asterales; family Asteraceae; genus Tanacetum; species Tanacetum coccineum. Next base: position 3,716 of record BQNB010070786.1, read on the forward strand.
AAAAATGAGCCGTTGCCATCCATGTCGCGGTCATCTATTGATCTTCGCTTGTGAGTTTTTTATGTATTTCATTTGTTTGTTAAATTTGTTATAACATAAAGTCTTTTTATATGTTTATTCGGTTTCAATCTGAAACAAAAGATTTTTTCTATATGATAAAATCTTAGATCTAATAAATTATATTTGGTTTTCGATCAGATTGAAAAGCTAAAGTTACTTGATTGTGGATCTTTGCCCTTTCAATTTATATGTGTTGATTGTGTGTTTAATATACGTGCCTTTAGAAAAAAACAAAAAAGGTGTGATTTTTAAGCAATTTTTTTTAGAACGGAAACTTTTATAAACTAGCAAGAGGCTAGAAGAAACATTACAAGGAAATTAAATGAGGGTTTTTTAACCAAGAATCCCACGAAAAAACCTTATTACAACGGAACTTGAACCCAAGTTTAATGAAATACGACACGATATCGTAACAAAATTACCGATCTTCACGGGAGGCGTCTCATTGAAAATAGTGCGGTTTATCAGGCCCAATTACACGCACCATAGCAACATAGAACACACCTTCCAACATATTCTTCAATTTAACCGAAAGGCGAATCGAAGATAACCAAGTAAACCAGTCCGAAAAAGATTGAATATCTTGCCAATCCAAGTCCCACCATCGACTTATACGACGAACAATAATCTTCGCCAAATCGCATCTAAATAGAACATGAGTAATATCCTCCTCCACCAAATGACACAAAGGACACATATAAGACTGTTGTTTAATTAAATTCACGACGTCATGGGTCTTGTAATTAAAAATTGCTTTAAATGACTGTTGTTTGCAAATTTCATGTGTGTATGATTTTATTTGTTAGTTTATGATTTCGAAACATCAACACATGCAAGCGCACATCTTCCGGTTTCGAGGTTATTATTTGTGTTAAAAGTGTTTCTTAAATGTTCTTTTAATCATACGAATACTCAATTTAACTTTTCAATAAGCTAAAGGAGAGACCTCGATTTTACAAATGTGTTTTTATCAAGGTTGCAAAAATCGTGAATCGTTAGCAGTGCGGTCGATCACCTTGTAGCTTGTAATTGCTCTAGGCGGGATTAATCAGATTGGCATTTCTGGCAAAATTTAGATATTTTTGGCAAATTTTGTGTATTTCCGGCGAGTTTTAGGTATTATTGGCAAGATTTTTTTCTAACAAACAACTTGTAATAGATTTAAACAGTTACTATAAGTGATCAAAACAAGTTTACGGTGAGTTTTAGGTACTTTTGGCAAGATTAGAAGGTTTCCGGCAAGTCTGACCTCCGTTGATCGCCGTTGACCACGTTTGACCTATTTGTTTGACCCAGTTACATAAATCGGCAAGGTCGGTGGCCTTGTAGCGCCTAGGCGGTGATTAATCGGCACTTTAAACCTTTTTTTTGCAACACTAGTTTTTATATTTGTTGATGAGAAACACCCATTTTCGATTTTTTTTTCTTTTTCCTTATTATATAAGAGATATACATAGTATTATGGGTAAAGGCTATAGAATACTAACGTACTTTTTTAAATTTACCGTAATGAACAACTTACTTTTTTATTATCGATACCACCAACTTACATTCAAATTTTGTTTCAACTTGAACAAAACGTTTGTACCGTTAGTTATTATGTGGCAACGTTAGTCCATTTAGCTAACGATCGTTTGCAGAAGTTGCAAAAATCGTCCCTGCGGGTTTCATATATTTTTTTCGAAAATTTTTCTTTCGAACCATTTTTTTCGAAAAAAAATTTTCAAATTTTTTTATCGAAACTTCTTTTTTTTGGAATTTTTTTAAGTTTCGATTTTTTTTTCGAAAATTTTTACACACATTTTTTCAAAAATTTTTATACACATTTTTATAAAAAAAATCGAAATTTTTTTTATACACATAAAAATTTTTCGAAAAAAATGTTTCGAAAGAAAAAATTTATACACATAAAAAATATTCGAATTTTTTTTTCGAAACTTCTTTTTTTTCGAAAATTATTTATGTGTATAATTTTTTTTTAAATGTGTACACAAATTTTCGAAAAAATGTGTAAAAATTTTCGAAAAAAAATTTCAAAATTTTTTTTTCGAAAGAAAAAATTTTGGAAAAAAAATATATGAAAACCACATTGACGATTTTTGCAACTTTCTCAAACGATCGTTAGCTAAATGGACTAACGTTGCCACATAATAATTAACGGTACAAACGTTTTGTTCAAGTTGAAACAAAATTTGAATGTAAGTTGGTGGTATCGATAATAAAAAAGTAAGTTGTTAATTACGGTAAATTTTAAAAATTTATTTCTCATGAATTTTAGATGTGTCTTGGAGTGTTGTTTTTTTAAGTTATGTTTGTTTAAAAGTAAGCTTCTCAAAAGTAAGTATTTCTAAAAATAGCTTTTTAATTTGCTTATGTTGTAAAATTATCTTCTTTTGTTTAACGAAGACTTGTTCGGTTCGCATAATGTTTTTTGGCAGAATTGAAATTTGTCTAATGTTAAAAAATAGAATATTAAGGAATTATAATCTTTAAGATTTGGAATCTAAAGAAATTGAAATTAATAAAAACTAGTATATTTATAATTTTGAATCATAATTTTTTTTAAAACTCTTATTATAAATGATAAATAGTATATTTATATGAAATGTAATTTTATAAAATAATTAAAATATAGAATAAAAAATAAGGTTTAAAAATTAATTTATATTTTAAATAAATAATTATTATTCAATATAATTGAGAAGGATACAGTTAACTTACTGAAGAGGATTTAAAGTTCTTCGTAACTCAAGATATTGGGAAACATATTGTTGTTCATATTATTAGTGGAATCAGTTTTGCTATAGCTAGAGGAGTGGGAGCCTAAATAGTATCTCGGCTTCTGATGCAGGCCCAAGTATTGAAGAACAGGCCCACCTGTTTCTAGAAGCCCAAGATCATGCGAAGAAAATGGCTTCTTTCAAAATGGTACAACTTGGGCTCCGAGACTCCGTTTCAAGCCCAAGACCAGCCCCGAAATGGCATAAGTTGGTTTACAGAACTTTTGAGCCCCGAAACACTATATTTTAGGAGTTATTTGCATTTTCGTGTTTTTTTGAGTTTTTTAGACTTGTTTTTAGGCTAGTTTTCGGCTCGTTTGTCTTTTGAGGCCCATTTCAGTTTTTTATGCCTATTTAATAAGCGCTTTGTAACACTTGCTATTTAGTTTAATAAAATACAAAAAGTCTATTTTTGGCAGTTTTTGCTAAGATTCATCTTAATAATCGTATTCATGTGAATCAACAGGATTGATTTGTGTTATGTCGTTTATAGTCTACATCAGCTTCCTACTAATTTCTTGTAAATACCATGATTTTCTAATAAAATTTTTGGTTATAATAATAAATATTATTATTCATGGGATAAAGGGCTTGATGTGTGTGTGGATCTTACAGGGTCTTCGCCTTTGACGCACACTGGGATGGCTGATTTTGTCCGTGGTCGTGTTGTGATTAATGCAGCGAAACGTATACACGTCAAGTATGAGGTTAAGTGTGCCAATATTGGATATGGTTTTCTCCCATTCTCATTTTCTTCTTTTGGAGAATTAGAGGAGGCCGTGATAGCCCTACTGAAGCGGATCCGAAAGTTCTCCGTGGCTCAAGACGTTGGGGCGCGAGCTGCTGTTCACATCTTTAGTAAGGTTAGTTTTCCTATAGCTAAAGGAGTAGGGGCCCAGATAGTATCTCGGCTCCCCACTAATTTCTTGTAAATATCCTAATTTTCTAATAAAGTGACGTTTATATTATAACAATAATAATAATAATAATAACGGATCCGAAGATTCTCCGTGACTCAAGACATTAGGGCACACGCTGCTATTCACATTTTTAATAGGATCGACTTTGTTGTTGCTAGAGAAGTGGGGACTTAGATAGTATCTCGACTTCCCACTAATTTTTTATAAATACCATGAATTTCAAATAAAGGATAATAATAATAATAATAATAAATTAGAGGGGGGCCCAAATAGTATCTCGGCTCCCCTCTAATTTATCGTAAATCTTTTAAGTTTCTAATAAAATGATTTATAATAATAATAATAATAATAATAATAATAATAATAATAATAAAAATAGGGGCACGCGCCGCTGTTTACATTTTTAATAGGATTAGTTTTTTCATTGCTAAAGGAGTGGGGGCCCAGATAGTATCTCGGCTTCCCTCCAATTTGTTGTAATCCTTATTATTTTAATGAAGTGATGATAAAAAAAAAATAATAATAACAATAATAATAATAATAATAGATTTTTGATGATAAAAATAATGAATTTTCATGAAATTGTAAATAGTGAAATTTTGAATTTCATGTATGTGGGATATTTAAGGATTTTTGTTCTATTTTACTCTTTTCGTCTCAAAATTATTATCACCCGACAAAAAACACACAGTTTAAGAAAAATGCATTTATCATTGTTTTCTCTTTCTTATTTTTTGGCAGAATGACAATTTTACCCTTAGATAATTAATTAAAGTCATCTTTAAAGTTTGTAATAATAATCTCAAACAAGGATAATATGGTAAATTTGATCAAACTTCCATATCTATTTTTAGTAGTAGACAATTAAATTGGGACATCTCAAAAAGAAAATGTGAACAGTAAAAATGAGACGGAGGAAGTATTAGCCAACCAAACAAATTAAGGAATGAAATTGAGAATCAGATTCTAAATTCTTTAAATGTGCTTAAAAACATGTTATGGAATAAAATTAGACTTAAATTTCATCAAAATCTTCAAAATTCCGCGAATTAAACGAGACCTAAGTGTTCCTGAACGTCGAAGTAACAAAACTTGGATTATGTGCCTCTTGTTGTGTCTTATCAAACACATTGAAGTAAAGTCATTTTTCTCGAAAGAGGTCACGCATGGCTGCAAATTTTACATGTAAAAAAGTTGGATGTATAATAACGAATGTCACTCCGTGTAACCTTTATTATTCAAACGCCCAAGATTCTAAAAAACGACAATTCTTTTAATTCAAACGCCCAAGATTAACAGGAACATTTAACTGGAAAAACAATGTAACCAACTTTTGATGGTGAAGTATAGAAAAGAATCAATGACGAATAGAGGGAAACAAAAAAAAGTTAAAAGTTTGAAATGAATGAATGAATTATTCGATAGATAATGGAAATGAGTGTTGTTGGGGGGTATCAGTTTCGTAACTAAGTTAACGGAGATTATGTGCAAAAGCTTATGTGATAATCAGGGCCCGTCCCGTGAATTTCAAGAGCCCTGTGCAATAATCACGCTATGGGCCTCTTGAAAAGGAAAATGGCTAAAATGTGTAAACGGATATAAATTTAGCAAACTACAGTGAAAATCAAAGTCTAAACATCAAAACAATAATGGTAATTAAGTTACTGACATTACTTTAACTGCTCTTTATTAAAAAAAATTAAACAATATGTAAAGATACCTGCATAGCTTTCACATATGAGTATTTTATCATTTGCAATAGTCGTTTAAGAAGAAAAATAAAGGTTTTCAGACGAGGGTTAAAACTACTAATTTTGTAACCTACTTGTCGAACAATAAACAACTCAGGTAATCATCTTTCTCAGCCACACACGCAATTCATTTCCAGTTATCCACACCATTGGAGCACTGGTACATGCCATTTTTTCTTTTTGATATTACAAGATTCTTATCAATTACTTTTGTAAAAATTAAATAATAATATGTTGTTTAACACATTTTATGAGTTTTATGCAGGAAATTAAATTATATCATCCAATATGTCTAAGATCGTGGTGCCCCTAAGAGTATGGAGGCCCTGTGCGGTCGATCACCCCGCACATGCCGAAATCCGGCCATGGTGATAATTAAATATGAGGAGGGTTATTGTACTGTAGTAGCTTAAAGTTGTTAAAATGAGAAGTGATCTTAACCATTGAATCTATTAATTAATATATGATTTAATTAATAGTAGATACATGACATTAAATCTTATACATAAAAAATGATGTACAACCACTAAAAAACTTGATACGTAACAATTTATAGCTGATACATATGTTACATAGTTTTGCTGCACAAAAGACTATTAATAGAAATAAACATTTTATTTGCAAATTCAGTGATACACTCTTACAAGTTACATCCGAGTTAACAAACGATTGTTAAACTATAATAAACAACTGATACACAAGAAACTAGTAATATTAAAAATCGCGAACCAACTGCTCGTTCATGAACCAAAACCTCCAACAACTCGTACACGAACCAACAACTCGTACACGAACCAACAACTAATTAATGAATGTGATATTTGTTCAATCTATGTTGCTTCTCACTTTAACAACGTTAAGCACCTACACCATTTTAACTAAATTTATTAAATATGATGACTAAAGATATATTATACTAGCCGTTGGAAAAAAAAATAGTATTAGCTTCAAATTCAACATATATTTACAACATACAATTATAGTACGTTAATATTTTTTGTTGAAAGTGAAATTTGAAGACTTAACTATATAACGAAATGTATATTTTCAGGCCCTTATATATGAGACTTTGTGCGGTAACATACTTTGCACACCCTCAAATACGACAGTAAGGGGTACACCCTTTAGTGGTTAGTGGCACCCTCTTAGAACACTCTCTTACCCACTGTATGGAAATGAGAAAACAACTTTTTAATCCTTTTTTTGTACTTTCATGTTTGTTAATATTTTTTGTATATGAAACTTTATATTTTTGTTTCGTTTTTTAATTTTGTAGTTTTATAATATAAACAAAATTATAAAAATAAAAATTAACTGTAAAAAAAGAAAATAACAGAGGAGTACAAATATCCTTTTAGGGGGTATGTATTTGGTGAAAGTTGGTAGTTCGATAGTCCCGATAGATCTATACTACTTATAAAGAACGAATCATCATCTTTTAAAGTTAAAGACTCTTAAAAAAGAGTAAAGTGATATACTGAAAATACCAATTTATTAGAAATGGTAAAAAAAATCCACCACTAAAGTTAAGTTTAAATATTGTTTAATCCTCTAACTTTTATCAATTTTCGTTTATAGTCCGTAGACTTTTTCCTTTGCAATGATTAAAATTTGAACCGGTAAATTGTGCATTAGGAGACACACCACAAGTTCGCATGTATTATTATTTGACGCGATATATCGTCGCTTTGCGCGGATACGTGTCTAGTTTAATAGTAAAGACATATCCTTATTATTACATTGAAAAAAAACAGTTTCATATTTTCTTAGGCAAATTACATTTTTTACCAAAAAATTAACTAAAAATCCGAATTAATTTGAACAACTGGAATGTTCCTCCAGAAAGACAGGTAGAGTTCCGAATTAATTTTATACAGAGAAGTACTCCTATTGCCAAAACTCCCTAAAGACTTGCTCCATCGAGATGCAAGAATGAAGTAGTTACAAGAATTGCTAGATAAGAGCTTCATTTGCCTAGTAGAACTGTGGGGGCACTGGTCCTTTTTGACAAAAAGAAAGACGGAAGTATGCAAATGTGCATTGACTACCGAGTACTAAATAAAGTTACTATCAAGAACCGTTATCCTTTACCCAGAATCGATGATTTATTTGACCAGCTTCATGGAGCAAGTTTCTTTTCTTAGATAGATTTAAGATCAGGATATCACCAGTTAAAGATCCGGGAGGATGATATCCCGAAATCAACCTTTTGAGACCAGATATGGGCGTTATGAGTTCACTCTTATGCTCCAACAACTTTTATGGACCTGGTGAATCGGGTGTGTCGTCCAATGTTAGATAAATCAGTTATTATGTTTATTGATGATATCTTGAATTATTCTAAGCCAGCCAGTGATCATGAAACTCACTTACGCTAAGTACTTAGTATACTAAGACGAGAAATCTCTATGCTAAGTTTTCAAAATGTGAATTCTGGCTTCGAGAAGTTCAATTCCTTGGACATTTCATTAATAGTGAGGGCATTAAAGTTGATCCAGCAAAAATTAATGCCATCATGAATTGGGAACAACTTAGTCCCACATAAATAAGATATTTTCTTGGACATGCGCGTTATTACCGCTATTTCATCCAAGACTTTGCTAAGATTGCATCCTCTCTTACTAAATCACTCGTAAGAATGCTAAATTTAAGTGGGGCGAGGACCAGGAGATAGCCTTCCAAATTCTAAAGCAGAGACTGAATCAGGCACCAGTAGTATTGCCTGAAGGCAATGATGATATGGAGGTCTATTGTGATGCGTCCTCACATAGCCTCGATTGTGTCCTCATGCAAAGAGGCCGAGTCATAGCTTATGCCTCTAGACAACTTAAGAAACATGAGGAAGACTATCCTACTCATGATTTAGAGATTGTAGCAGTAGTGTTTGCTCTGAAACTATAGAGACATTACCTTTATTGAGTAAAGATCAAGATTTTTACAGATCATAAAAGTCTCAAATATTTCTTTGATCAACGTGATCTCAATATGAGACAACGACGATGGTTAGACTTAGTTAAAGACTACGATTGTAAAATCCTTTACCATCCTGGTAAAGCCAACGTAGTGGCAGATGCCTTGAGCCGTAAGACAAGGCATGACTCTTTGTTAGTCAAATCACTTCAGATAGTGATTACTCTAGATTTCTACGAGCGTATCAAAATAGTTCATAAAGAAACGTAGGAAAATAGGGATATAAATTCATAATGACTCGTGGGTTAAGTACACAATTTAGTTGTGGATTCACGAGGACTTAGAACTCGTTTCGGAAGAATTTGGATACCAAACAATCAAGAACTAAAAAAGTTGCTACTCGATGAAGGTCATAAGTCAAAATGTTCCATTCACCCAGATGCCACTATGATGTATTACAATAATAAATCAGATTATTGGTGGCCAGGCATGAAGAGAGATATAGTTAAATATGTTGAATGACGTCTAACTTACCTCCAAGTTAAGACAGAACATTAGCGACCTTATGGTAAGCTCCAGCCTCTTGAGATCCCCATGTGGAAATGGGAAAAGATCACTAATGATCTTATCACAAAGTTACACAAGACATCACGTCAGCATGATGCTATATGGGTAATAGTTGATCGTTTGACCAAAAATGCAATTTTCTTACCAATAAAGAAATCAATGTCCTCAGAAGCCCTCGCGGAATTGTACCTTCGTGAACCAGTGGCTATACACAGAGTGCAAGTCTCTATAGTATCGGATAGAGATACCAGATTTACTTCTAGATTCTGGCAAAAATTTCAAAAGGACTTATGTACTCGTGTCCATTTTAGCATAGCCTATCATCCTCAAACAGATTGTAAAAGTGAAAGGACCATTCAAACACTAAAAGATATGCTCCGAGCATGTGTTATTGAGTTCGACGGAAGTTGGGATAAGTACTTGCCACTAGCAGAATTCTCTTACACTAACACTTACCACTCTAGCATTAAGATGCCACCATATGAGATGTTATATGGAAGGAAGTGTGGGACTCCTATATGTTGAGGTGAGATTGGAAAAAGAGAATTAGCTAGTTCTGAGGTTGTCCAATAGAAAAATGATAAGATTGATCAAATTAAAGAACAGCTTAAGATTGCCCAAGATCGGCAGAAATCTTGTGCTGATAAAAGGAGACGACCCATAGAATTCTAAGTCGATGATCGAGTTATGCTAAAAGTCTCTCCTTGGAAAGGTGTTATCCGTTTCTGAAAGCGTGGAAAGCTAGGACCACCTTATACTGGTCCATTCAGAATAACTGATAGAGTTGGTGAGGTAGCATACAGACTTGAGTTACTTGAAGAGATGACTAGCATCCATAATACCTTCCATGTATCTCAGTTGTGAACATGTCTAGCAGATGAGACAGCGCATGTTCCTTTAGCAGATATAGTAGTTGATGAGAAACTTAGTTATGTAGAGGAGCCAGTAGAGATTCTTGACACAAAAGTCAAGAAACTCAAAAATAAAGAGGTTCTCCTTCTAAAAGTCAAATGAAAGCACATAAAGGGGTCAGAGTATACATTGGAGCCTAAGGAGGAGCTCATCAAATATTACCTCGCGTTTCACCAGGAATGGTTTGTGAGGACACAAACCGAATAAGTAGGGAGAGTTGAAACACCCCAATTTCTATGGTAAGGATTTAACATTATCTTAAACGCTTCCTAGTTAACTTCCATTGTTCTTATAAGTCTAGTTAGTCAAAAGGACCATCTATGTAATGGTTCTACTACCAGGGACCATTCTTTCAAAGTTATGAAACTTCAATACGATATACATTAGGACTATCTATGAAAGAATCTACTCATATCTCTTCCCTCCCTTCTTCTACACTAGGGGTGGCAATTTTTGACACGACACGATAAACGACACGAACCCGACACAAAGTTAAACATGTTTGGGTTAAGGATAAGCATGTTTGGGTCAGAAACAAGTCAACCTGTATAACCCGTTTATTACGGATCTTGTATGAGTTGAGTAAGTACTTAATTCGAGTGAATTATGATTATACGAAGTAACTCATATGTCATTGAAATTGTCTTATAGTTATTTGTACGTTATTTATACCATTTTTAGATCGTTATATCACTTTTGGATTTAAACTAATTAAATCAACAAACCACAAACTTTATTCAACGCATGACCTATTTACTTAATCAGGTTAAACGAGTCATAAACGAGTTACACGTGTTATGCATGTATGCGTTAGGGTTGAGTTTCTTGACACGATTAATAAACGGGTCGTGTTTGGGTAGAGGTTATACTAACACGCAAACCCGCGATCCTGAATAGATTAACACGAACACGATTCAATTGCCACCCCTATTCTACACCACGACAAACACACTCACCACTCTCATGAAGTAGGGTTTTGATTTCTAGCCAATTACAAGCAAGTTTAGGGCAAGTTATTGTTACACCAAAGCTTGGAAGGTCTTATTCTAATATTCCCATCATCTAATTTGAGGTAAAGATCGTATCTTAATATTATAAAACCTTACAATAACTAGGAGAGCTCGGGTAAAGACTTTAATGCAACCCGTTCGGTCCCCGACCCATTTTCGACCCGCTCCTATTTAGTGCAATACCTGACCTCATTTGACCCTCTACCTGACCCACGCGATTCCTCTTCTTTATCTTTTTCCACGTGAGGGGTGCGTGTCTGCTCCAAATCTATACCACCACATAACACACACACACACACCAAACATTACACCACCATTGCTCTCTCTCTCTCTCTCTCTCTCTAATCGATATTCTTTATCTCTTTAATCGATTACCGTTCTTTTGTTGTTGTTGAGATTTTAGGAATTTTTTTATCTTGGCAACGGAGGACTTGAACGACGATGGTGGTTATGTTGCTGCTTATTGGAGACAGGGTTAGAAAATACGAAACCACGGTGAGTTTTTAGTTAAAAAATGTCACAATTCTGCTAATTTTTTTAATTCAGTTTTTATTTTTTGCAGATTTAGTTTCACTTATGAGGTGATGTTGCAATGGTGGGTGGGCTGATTGATCCGAAAGAGGTGAGTGCTATCTTAGAAAACCATGTTTGGATTTTGTTGTTTTGTTGAGAGATGTTTGCATAAGTTCTGCACATTTTAGTTGCAACCGTAGGCTTCATATGATTAGTCGGTCTATGTTACTATGTTTGGAAGCCAAGAGTTTTGAGATTAAATGTATTTTCCGCCGTAACTTCAGGACATTAGCTTAAAAAGTGATTATTTAACAAGTTAATAGTCATTGGCGACATCTCGATGTCATGTAGCCTTTTGTATTTTAGTTGGAAAAGAGTATAAGGAGTGGCAAAATCAGTACTTTCTCACACTTTGAAGTATTATCAGTATTTCATATATAGGTTAGTATATGTTATACCAAATAGATTTTTCCACGGTGTCTGTATTTAGGCATATGATGTAGCGGCCTAGAAAAAGGAGAAAAGTTGGGTAGTTTAGTTAAGAAAAGTTCAGACCTTAGAACAGCTTCATAGGTGCAGATCCTATTTTCTTTCATAAACTACAATACTTGGAAAATGTAGTTTCCTAATTAGGCAATTCAGGATTGATTGGGAAAGTTTGGAGATCAAAAATAAAGAAATCATCTTATAGTAAAACTGAACGGTTTTCTAATTTGCATTCTTGTGTTTCACAGTAAACGATTAGACACAGATGTGGTAGTAATTCTATATATTTTGAACTTTGTCCTTATGAATATGCTCTACAGAGACTGAAAGAAAATGGGCATGTGGTGATTGTGTTAGCAGAAGGATCAGGTCTGGAATATGTGTGGGATTTAAAAAAGAACATGGTGTTTTTAGGGGGTGTTTGGGAGTAATGCAAAACCGAACTTCAAAGGGGGCTGTTTGTTGTCGCATAGTTAATGTTACAAACCAAAGGGAATGTCTATAGTTAGATGTGAGTCTTTGTAAATATATACGATATGTATTAAGCAGCTCATTCCACACGGCAACACGCGTTGTTTCATAATATAATAACCTTCTTGATCTTTTATTTCATTCATTATTTAAAACTTCCAGTTTTGACCCATTAACCCACTGTGACAAGCTAGAATTAGACGTAAAAAGGTCATTCTTCGCTCAGTTTTAACCAACAACCTAATATATTTACTATTTCATAAGGCCGACCCAACTGGACCCACCCTGCTTGCCTATATTGCAATCTGTAGCTAAATTCATCAACATCTGCATTTATTTTGCCATGTGTGCAGGTAGCAAACGCAAAGGCAGATTGTAACTTCATCAAATGAGAAAAACACAGCAATCTAAGGAGTGTTTACAAAAATAATTCTAATATACCTAGCAATGAACATGTTACGTAATTAGTCAAAGTAAGTTTTGTTTCTTGAAACTTGCAGATTTAACACTTTGTTAGGGTGTAGATATGAACGCTATTTATAATTTACATTTACAATACACGGCCTGCAATGAACTTATCTCCTTCATTTGATAGTGCTTAAAACTGCTTAGAATCTAAATTTTAATATGTTCTTATTTGGAATGTGTATGATTAGGGAGGTGTCACTGAGGATGAATATAAGCCAAAGTTAGACATTGTTTCAAACTCATGTTGCACAACCAACTGCCTTGCTCCTTTGGCTAAGGTCATCAATGACAGGTTCACAGATTGTTAAGGGTGTTTTGACAACCGTTCACTCCATCACTGGTATCTAGCCTTTGAGTTGGTATATTTCATAAGTCAAATCATTGACTAAAAGTCTAAAGATAATATGTATTTAACATTGATCCTGATGAATATAAGCATTGCGGTCACTTAAAAAGACACTAATTATTATCTTTTTCAATTTCAGGATATGTTCCACAAAGCTCCTCAGTTTAGACCGTCTCTTATGAATCAGCTCCTCAAACGGCAAAGAAAGCAGTCGACACATCAATAAAAAACAGTTACGCCAAGCCAAAAGAGGAAAAAGGGATTCCACCAAAAACAAATATTCAAGTGTAAGTGTATGTTACGTATTATACAGGTGTGTTTCCACCATTTTCTTCTTCCCAACCTTCCCATCGCTAATGACACTTTGTAGCCATTGATATCAGGAAATATCTAACTGTCCCATGTACTGTTAACAGAGTCAATGCCTTGGCTACCTCAATTTCTCTAGAATTTAAAAAATAGTCATGTTAAGTAAAGATGAACCAACAATTTCTTTCTTTCTTGCGGAACCATGATTGACTACATATACTATAATGATATAGGCATCAATGTCTTAAAAGTTTCGAGTGTGTTCTTGGATAGTTATAACTTCCCACTGGCAAGTAAACAAACAAAATGAGATTTTGGTTAAAGGGTTTATTGGTTATGATTAAAACACACTTTTAATTTACTGAATATCATTAGAAAGAACATGTCGACAACAGCTAGGTCACCTTTACCATTGGTCTTAAATCATCTCAGGTCTAACAGGTATGAAGCAAATTTACTATGGCATTCACTTTTCATTACATAAAAGAAAGATTTGGAATTAAGCATGTCATTGCAATAATAGGCAAACATACTTTTTTAGATAAGCTAACGACACAGTAGGCTCACCCGGAAAACTAAAACTGGATACATGATTTAATTGAGCTTATAAAACATAAGCCCAAAGCCAAATAAAAAAAGTAGTATATTTTCAAAGTTACTGTTTTTTTTACACACAATACTTAAAACACTCACACACACAGAAAATTGATGTCGATGGCGACTAGCTCTAACCATGGTCGGAAAATGTCAGCTTCTTCCACTGACCACTGATAATTGAGGTAGTATATATTTGTTATTAGGTTTGCTTTTGATTTAGTTGAGATTATTGATTGGAGAAAATAGTTTGCACCAATTCACATTGACGCTTTTGATTGTGGCTGTTTGTTTTTATGTGATAGTCTTATGTGATAGCCATTGCGTTACTCATACATTTGTTTCATCCGAGGGTAGAAGACGAAAGGAATTTACAAACTGTGATTAAAAACATTTGTTAAAGTGTAACATTGGATTGCATAATGATGGCATTAGACATGATTTAAAATTGTTTGAAACGGCTTATTTTCCCGGCTTATGAGCTTATTTAATTTTTGTAAAACTGATAAGGTTTGTCTTTTTGTGCTTACAGGGTTGCTTAGTTTAGCTTATGGTGCTATGTGTTCCTCGGCTTGAACAGGCTATGAAATTTGATCGCGTATATGTTGTGCGTATGCTTAAGGTACGTAAAACTAAATTCGAAATAGTGCATAAAACTGCTTAGAGTCTGCTTATTGCAATTTCATTCATTTTTTATGAGATGAGATGATGGTGATATTGATTATAACAGGTCGATGTGACGCTTCGCTGACGCTTTCTTTCCTGATGGTTGCGTTGCTGGAGCTTTCTTTGCTGATACTTGAGCCCTAATTTTTTACAGACGATAAGAGCAGAGCCACATGTTCCTTGGGTTGCATAGGCCAGGAAATCTGCTTGCTTATATATTGTGAAAATAAACGCAAAAAAGGGTGCGCAAAACCCAAAACAATTTTGCATCCTTTCAGGGGGTATGGTTCAGTCTATATACAGATAGGGGTCACTTTATTGCAAATAAGAATGCGACACTTTTAGAACCAAAGGAAAGACTAGGGGGCAAGGAATTTGCAGCATTTAAATATGATTCACATATTTTAAATTCCAAAATGGCTGAAGTTAAAGTACAGCTTGCGAGTAGGATATAACAGAGTCCAATTTGCGCATTGAAGAGAAAAAAACACATCTAGAAGAAATGACGATTACGAGAGATGAAGATGTTGGGAATTTGCAGAAGCTGCCTCAATGGTTACAGAATGCAAAGGCACAAAGTGGCGAATCGGAAAGTGAACCATAAGCTGAAATGTCTCATCAATCTCAGGTGCTAAATTTTGTTTGTTATATGAGTTTATAAAATACATACTTATATGTATTCGTGTTTCTGATTGATGATTTTGGTATTTTATTTTTGTAGATCAATGACCAAGAATTACAGAAGAAATGGATTGTTATATGCTCGAGAATTCATCCACACTGAAATATCGCAACGACAACGACAATCACCACCGGACCCACTTCAGCCAATCCAAAAAGACACCCACTAACCGTCCCGCAGCGGAGCGCGGGCAAACCCACTCGTTCAATTCAAATGTAAGTTTAAAGTGTATGTTTTGCTAAAATAAAAGATGTTTTTTACAAACATATTCTAATTTAAACTTTTTACAAACGTATTTTAATCTTGCTGTTCATCATAATGGTCAAAATCAAAGTGTCATCAGCTATAAGCCAGCAGAAGCTAGTAACTGTAAAAGGCACAAGTTGTCAAAATTTTGTTAGACTCGAAGATGTTATTTGACTTGTTTCCCAAGGGGATCAAAGATTCGTTTACCCAATGTACAATAACAAGCCTCATCAATTACTCATCTTTCAAAAATCTTTCTCAAGCTTTGTCAAGTAAATAACCAATATTGAAAACTAGCTTAAAGACTCGTGTAACCCCGGGTTTATTTTAAAGAATTTATTTTGTAAGAAGTTATGTGTGAGAAAATAAGAAAAACAACGAATGTATACATGTTCCATTAATATTTAAAAAGAAAATGAGATAATAAGTGAATTATCCGATAAAAAATTGAGTTTGTAACAATTAAGTAATAACGTCCATGCATTGTCGTCTACAAATTTGATGGTCTTGAATAGCAAATGACGTGATTGAGCGCTAATCAAGTTAATAGCCAATGTCCATTCCGTGAACATCTAATAGTCCGTAGAAATGTAAGTAAAAGTAGGTTGTGATTGATAATATATTAGAATTTAAACGTCCATACAATCACGGGATTTAAAAAAAATATTCATTAAAGAGTTACGCGTGTGAGAAAATTAAAAAACAACAAACGAACGTAATTAAGTTCCATTATTTTTTGAAAAAAAATAATTAGTAATATGTGAATGATACAATAAACAATTTGGTTTATAACTATTAAAATAATAAATGTGGATGTATCATTCTTTTCCAACTTGTAGATAATCTTGAATAGCATAAGCATGTAGTCAACATTCAACACTTGAGTAATTGAGGTTCATTTCATAAACACATAAAAGTTATTAAAAGAAAGCAAAAGTTAAGCTCCTCAAATATTATCACTTAGAAATAAACTAATGTATTCAATTAAAAAAAAGGTATGAATTATTCTTTACCAAATATAGTTTTGTATGTATTGTAATTCATTCGTAATTACAATGGAGACATAATCCATTAGACTGATGATCATAAAGTATTAAAATTTTATCTCATAAAGAATGATAACATTTTATAAAAATTGTTTTTTATATTTAGTATCACTTATCTATAAAACTAAAAAAGGATCAGATTTGCGCTTGTGGTCAGCCATCCTAAAAAGCTTGACATGCAGTGAAAAATTGTGTTTTGCCCAAACTTGTGCAGACATGCCCATTTTGCCCATATTTTCAGCATAGTGTTAATAGGTCAAAAGATTTTAAACAATACGGAAGTTAATAACCCTAGCCGCTCAGACTCAATCTTGTTACTGGTAGGCTTCGTAATTAGGTTGGATAATATTAAAAGAGGTAACACAAAACATGCTCTCCCAACCATAATCAGTCCAAGTAGTACAACACTTGCTCTAAAAGATTTTTTGAGATTGCGGAAACTAAATCCCATTAAAAAAGAGACCCCACAATATAAAAAAATGTTACCGAAATAGGTTCACTGACGTGGTATTTATAAAAAAGGTTACCTGCGGTTGACAAAATTCCATTTTTCCACGTCCAGTGCATCCATACCGACATACATGAAGATAATGATTTCGGCTATAAATGACATTGTAGCAAAATCATGTCTACAATCCAAGAAGCTGAATTTAGTACTTTTATCAAAATCTAAATAAATATTTTTTTTGGTATAGAGTGGGTTGTGCGACCTTAAAACATCTCTTTTAATTATAATAGAATGAATTTCTAGTGACTAAAAAAAACTTAATCACAATAATGAACTAACTTTTTTAGATACTACTTTTGGAGTACCACTTTAGATAAATTTCGACCAATTTGACCCGTATCCTTTTCATTAAATCTTATAGTATAACCTGTTTGACCCGTTAGAGATAAATGTAGCCAAAAGCAGCCCGTTTATAGACAAACGTGTCAAAATTTGTCATCGCTAATTAACTGTCAAAATGCATTATCACTGCTATAAAATACTTACTTCAGCTAACATGTATGAATGGTAAGCTATGAGTATGATAAGATAGACTTCACGATCTGTTGAATTTATGAATGCCAAATGCTATAAAGACCTTTAACATGTCTTCAAACTCATGAATTCATAAATGTTTCATAAGAGAGACTTCATGATAGTTGAGTTCCTGAGTATCATATGATATACTTGCATTCAATGATACCTTAAAGACCCGTGAAATCACGGAATTTTTTAAAGAAATATTTTGTAAGAACTTATGTGTGTGAATAAATTAACAAACAACAACCAACGTAAATCTATCTCATTATTTTTTGAAGGGAATAATAAGTAATATGTAGATGATAAGATAAACAATTTGGTTTGTAACTATTAAAATAATAAATGTGCATGTATCATCTTCTCCAACTCGTAGATAGTCTTGAAGAGCAAAGATATGTACTCAACGTCAAACACTTGAGTAGTCCATATTCATTCTGCGAACACCTAAATACGAAAAAGAAAAAGAAAATCAAACTAAACTAAAAGAAAGTTGTTGATAATAGTATATGTAAAGTTAAAAATAGTATAAAACATGTCACGTGTATATAGTTGTACATACATTCAATGATACCTTAAAGACCCGTGGACTCACGGGGTATTTTAAAGAATTTCTTTTGTAAGAAGTAAGAAATATATGAATGAAATAATCGAAAGTAAACATGTTCCGTTAATATATGAAGAATAATCAGAGAATACGTGAATTATTCGATAAAAATTTGAGTTTGTAACAATTATAATAATAAACATCTATGCAGTTTCGTCTTCAACTTTGATGGTCTTAAATAGCAAATGACGTGTGTGAGCATTAATCAAGTTAATATCCAATGTCTATTCCGTGAACACCTAATAGTCAATAAATGTAAGTAAAAGTAGGTTGTGATTCATAATATATTGAAATCGCTTAAAGACCCATGGAATCGCTGGAATTTTTAAAGAAATTATTTTGTAAAAAGTTATGTGTGTGAATAAAATAAGTAAGCAACGAACGTAAACATGTTCTATTAATATCTGAAAGAAATAATGAGATAATAAGTGAAGTATCGTCTAAGAAACTGAGTCTGTAACAATTAAAATAATAAACGTCCATGCATTCTCGTCTTCAAACTTGATGGTCTTGAATAACATACGATGTTTGTGAGCGCGAATCAAGTTAATAGCAAATGTCCATTCCGTGAACACCTAATAGTCCATATAAAATGTAAGTAAAAGTAGGCTGTGATTCAAAATATATTGAAATCGCTTATAGACCCGTGGAATCACTAAAAAATTTAAAAAATTATTCATTAAAGAGTTAAGTGCATAAATAAATTAACAAACAACAACAATCGCATATAGGTTACATTATTTTATGAAGGGAATAATAAATAATATGTGAATAAAACGATAAACAATTTGGTTTATAACTATTAAAATAATAAACACGCATGCATCTCCATTTTGCCACCCATATAATCTACATTTGAAGATTAAGTAGAATTACAGTTGTTTGTGAATTCTTCGTGAAGGATACTGAAAGGAGACCGTTATTAAATCTAATTGCGCCTTTTGCCTTGTAACTTCACTCCCATGCACATCAAAAAATGCTAATTAGCGTTGAAGGAAACAATTTATATAATATTTCACAACATAAAACTGTCCCTCAAAGACCTTTTTTACTTAAGTTAGTGGGTAAATTCAACATAATTATGTTCTAGCTCCTTGCTAGTTTTCTTTTAATAAATTTGTCGTTCAAAAAAAAATTCAACATGATTATGTGTGAATAAAGCAATATGGGTTATTTATTATTGGTAAACGATCAAATGATCATGCAAGTCTTCCAAAATATACTCAAGCACTTAAAGCCTCCTATGTTTAATATTAAAAATAGACTATAATACTAATAAAAATTTATGGTCATTTGAATCTAATATATTGGTTACCTGAAATATCGAAAATGTACAAAAAAAAGGTTGCCGCGTCAAGACAATCCATTTTAACCCAACTTTATAAGTTACATGTTATATCATCTTAGCATCACCACATATCGACAATTATAATTAACAATACCATGACCACCATAACCAACACGTCGGGAAAGGAAAAGAACCCGTAAAATGTGAAATTAGATAGAAATAAAATGGTATAAAACAATGTAATAAAAAAATGACTCTTAGAAAATGTGATTGTTATATTTTTAAGCTCTAGGAATACAATCTATCAGTTATGTAAAAACAACATACCCCTTGAAAGCATACTATACACAATATGTTTATATAATGCACAAAGAACACACAAAATACTCTTTGAAACATTTCACGACATATGTGAGACCCGAAACAGTATACCATTTTCAATTTAACCAACTTCGGTTTAACCTAATGGAAGGTGCAGTCAGTACCAAAATAGACATGAACGTCACAATTCACTTTGGTAATAACAGATGACATATATTAAGCTTGGTTTATTGGTCTTGACGTTGGGCACATTGGTCTCCGCTGTCCTTTCTCGCTCCTCGACAGCCTCTTATTGTTTTATTGGTCTCGACGTTGTGTAGGAAAGAAACTCATCCAGGTATACGTGACAAAAACAATTGATATAACTCAAAACCCATCCCATCACACAGATTCTACTTTTCGTATTAAAAATACTGAATTTTCATGATAGTAAAAAGGCGCTAAACGATATAAAATGAAGAAAATACCCCTCAATAGATGTGTGTACTCTTTGGTGCAACATATTGTGCCAAAAAAGCCGTAGTCTTCTTAATTGTTGCAGCACTAAATCTCATAGGTGTAGTAGACTTTGGAGGTGTGTGGCATTAGATTATATTGTACTTATTGTAGTTGATATCTGAAGCATTGCATTGCAGTTTCTACTCATTAACCGAAAATTCACAAAACTTTGTGACAAAATGGGCAAGGGAGAAAAGGTTACCTAAAGAAACGGCTACAAAATGTTTACCTTTAAGCTAATTATAGTCGATTTTTCTCATTTGACCCGTTATAGAAAAATTCAACCCGCTCACTGAATTTTCCAAACTCATGTGAAAACCAACAAAAATTGAACCAATATATTAGAAGGAGTCCTAACCTTAGATTTGAAAATAAGTCATTGAATTTGAAAACTTGGGCCCAGTAAATAAAGCTCATAGGGAATATATATGAAACTAAACAGATGAAACCAAAGTTGATATGTTATCATCACTTCAGTAACATTCATTTAAACGTAAGGTTGCCTCGTAATTGAACTTGCGTCTCTAAATGGGCTTGAATTTTCGAACATCTAGCATTGCAAGTTCATTGTTAATAACATACAGTAGGATTGATCAATTGCCACTCTCAATTACTTCATACGATGAACGTCTGTGAACATATTAAATTTAGGTAACCGAAAGAGCTCAAAGTATTAAGTAAAAATTCTACCATGTTCCCGAAAATTTGATATTTGCAAGTAAAACATCACTTACAACGAACATGCCACAGACGAACAATCTTGTAACCTGATCCAGTGGCAATTCAATCATAATGTTTATGATCCTGACACGATCTATACTATAACTTACCACATCGAACCTGCCACATCAAGAAGAATTTAAGTATTGTCTGATAATGGGTAAAAATAGGTATTTTTTAATGGAACAGGTTGGCTTTAAACACCTTTTGCCAAAAAAGGAAGGGGACAAAAAAAACTTAAATGTTGTTCCATAACTGTAAAATAAATTATTAAGTAACCATTACCTAAGATAATGAAGGGAATGCATTCATTGCCATCACAACTCTTCGAACTCATTTCCTACAACAACGTACTCTAATCTGCGTTTTCTTTCGGGATCCCCTACAAGTTAATTAGTCAACCATTTATTTGAA
Organism: Tanacetum coccineum; assembly: GCA_026074375.1. Lineage (NCBI taxonomy): Eukaryota > Viridiplantae > Streptophyta > Magnoliopsida > Asterales > Asteraceae > Tanacetum > Tanacetum coccineum. Next base: position 25,325 of record BQNB010070786.1, read on the forward strand.
AATTTATTACAATAAAAAAAGGTAGTCGATTATCCCACCTCATTATATACAATAAAGTACCAAGTTTGACCCGTTACCCACCTCATGATATTAACCATTCTTTTTAATCAGGATTAACAAATTCATTATAGACAATAAAAAAAGGTAGTCGATTATCCCACCTCATCCAAGTTTGTTTCGACCCGTACTTAAAAGATGACATGTTTCAGTTTGAACCAAGTTTGACCTCTTACCCAACCCAAGCTTCAAATGCCCATTGTACCACCTCTAATCACAAAAGAAATTGATTACGGAAAGGAAAAAATAGACAAACACATAAGTAAAAAAAACATTAAAATACGTCTGCAAACAACACCTATTGTAACAACAATATGCTATAAAACAATCTTGTTGCATTTATGTAGCATTTTATACTCTGATGAATAGTATAGCAACATACATGGAAGTTGGAACCCATTGTATTATAGATCTTATTGGTTTCTCCTATAAGAATAAAAAAAATTAATAGAATGTTCGTCGCTTGTTTTACATTTGTTGTTAATTAATGTTGGGAATAAAATGCTAAAGCATTCTCACTGCTAGTTATATAGTTCTCACTGCTAGAGATTTTTTCCACTGTTAGTGTATCTCTACCACTGCCAAGGTTTTCACTGCTTGAAGACTTTCCACTGCTGATTGAAGATAAGGATTACTCTGAGTCAAAGACGCGTATTGTTATATTTGGAATGTATCTTGTGTATATCTCTTTTATATAGGAGATACGGTTTAGGTCTTATCTTGTACAGGGCTCCTTGTGCTATAAAAGGAGTCCTTAGGTTAGAGTAGAAATACATCTTCAATACATACATCATGTAGAAATACATCTTCAATACATACATCATATATACACATCTTTCACATACTACTCTCATAGCTTTAAGGTTTTGTAAACCCTAGTACTGTCAGAGTACTCGTATTATTCTCTTAATAATATTAAAGCTTTTTGGTTATTCACTATTTTCATTTCATTTCATTGTTATCTTCTTGATCACTAAAGGTTAGATTCCGCATAGCCTTTGGTGAAACTCATTAACAAAGTTTCTCTCATTGTTACCTTGTGTTTATCCAAGATAACAATAACCTTATAACCTAAGGCATAAGATCCAAGTTTGGGAACAACAAGTGGTATCAGAGCTTGTTGAGAAAACTTTGATCAAAGAAGCATAACACTCTTACCTTATTACTAAACCACAAACAGAAATGGATCCATATAACCACACAACCAATACCTCCACAAAACTCCCAATCCTTGACACTGGAAAGTTTGAACAATGGAAATTCAGAATCCAACAGTACTTACAACATGAACACTATGCTCTATGGGAAGTCATAGAGTTTGGTGACTCTTACAAAGTACCACCAGAAGAACCAGGGAAAGCAGTAGCAGGAGAAGCCTCTGCAAAGAAGAAAGGAAGGACTGTGGCTATAACTACTGAAGACATGCAGAAAAGAAGAAATGATGTCAAGGCAAGAACTACTTTGTTGTTGGCTCTCCCTGATGAACATCAGTTAAGATTCAGCAAATATGATAATGCCAAAGAACTCTGGGAAGCCATTTTGAAAACTTTTGGTGGAAATGAAGCCACCAAAAAGACAAAGAAGAATCAGTTGAAGCAACAATATGGCAACTTCAAGGCTGAAGGGTCAGAAACACTTGAGCAAACCTTTAATAGGTTGCAGGCTATTGTGAGTCATCTTGAGTTCATGGATGTTCCAATTGAAAAAGATGATCTAAACCAAAAGTTTTTGACAAGTCTTGCACCAGAATGGTTAATGTACACCATTGTTTGGAGAAACAGAGATGATCTAGACACAATGAGTCTGGATGATTTGTACAATCATCTCAAAGTCTATGAACCTGAAGTCCAAAAGAAGGCAGGATCAAACTCTCAAAACATGGCCTTCATTTCTTCATCAAACACCAGCAGTGGAAAAGGTGAAGTTCCCACTGCTAGTGTTCCAACTGCTAGTAGTCAAGTTTCCACTGTTAGCACTGAGGTTGCAGCTGCTAGTCTAAGCCATGATACTATCTGTGCATACATAGCTACTCAATCAAGTGGTTCTCAAATCAAATATGAGGACATCACTCAGATTGATGAAGATGATATAGAAGAGATGGACATCAAATGGAACTTGGCTTTGCTGAGCATGAGGGCTGATAGGTTTTGGAAGAAGACTGGTAAGAAGATTACCATTCAAGGATCTGATGTAGCTGGTTTTGACAAATCAAAGGTGGAATGCTTCAATTGCCACAAAATGGGTCATTTTGCTAGAGAGTGCAGAGCACCAAGAAGTCAAGACAGAGGAAAGAGAGAAAGCTACAGGAAGGATCCTAAGGTGGAAGAACCTGCTCCTAAGGCATTGATGGCCATTGATGGCATTGGATGGGATTGGAGCTACATGGCTAATGAAGATGAAAACCATGCACTTGTGGCAGATGATGTAGTTCCAACAGAATTTGCTCTTATGGCCATGTCTAGCTCAAGCTCAAGCTCAGACAATGAGGTATATGATGATTCCTATTGTTCTAAATCATGTAGGAAAAACACAGAAAACCTCAACACTAAGATTAATAAGTTAAATGAAGAACTTAGTGATTGTGAGACTGACTTGTATAACTACAAAAGAGGTTTATCTCAAGTTGAGGCTAGATTAGTAGAATTTAAAGTAAATGAAACTAAATTCTGTGAAAGAATTAGAGTCCTGGAGAGAGATGTAGAAATTAGAGATAATAAAATTGAATCTCTCAAAAATGAACTTGAGGAGTTGAAGAAGGAAAAAGAAAGCATAGATCATAAATTAGCAGGATTTGGTAATGCTTCAAAAGATTTAAATGATCTCTTAGAGAGTCAAAAATCTGCTAAAGATAAAACTGGTGTAGGATTCAATGAGTATACTGCTGTACCTCCTCCTCCTGCCCAAGTTTATTCACCTCCTCAGAGAGATCTGTCATGGACAGGTTTACCTGAATTTGTGGATGACACTATCACTGATTATACTAGGCCCACACCTAGTGTAGATGTGTCAAAAGATGTTAGGAGTGACCTAGATGGTAATAATACTTCTGTTTTTGAGCAAGGAGAAACATCTAGTAGTAATATGTCAAGGCCTATGATTAAGTTTGTGAAAGAATCTGGTTGTCCTAATGTAATTAAAATCAATAATATTGAAAATACTAGGAAACCAACTGTGAAATATGCTGAGATGTATAGAGACACTTCAAAATGTCCTAACGTTAGGGGAAACCAAAGGAATTGGAATAATTTAAAATCCCAACAGCTAGGAAAAGCCTTTTTGATGCAAAATAAAGCATGTTATAAATGTGGCTACTTTGATCATCTGGCATCTAATTGTGGGATATGGGTGGCTAAGGGAGAAACCTGGCCAAGGGGTAATTATTCTCAAAACAATGTGAAATCCCCATCTACTCATAAGAGTATGACACCCAGAGCTGTTTTGCTCAAATCTGGCTCAAAACCTATTGTGGTAAACAAACCAAAAATGAATGTTGCTCAACCAACAATGAAATCTTTTAAAACAGCACATTCAAACGTAAAAAGACCATTTGAAAGAAAAACAACAGCTAAAAATCAAATTTGGGTTCCAAAAGTTCCCACTGGTAGAACAAAAATTCCCACTGTTGGCTCAAATGTTCCCACTGCCAAGCCAACAGGTGCTGCTGATTTGGGAAACAAGAGAAAAGCTGTTAAGACCTCAGCTCGTTGGATTTGGAAACCTAAGGAAAATACTTTTGGTCAAGGTTCAAATTTCAATGATATATCAGTGACTTTCAAGAAATACCAATACACTGATACACAAGGCAGGCTCAAGTCAGTAATGGCTTGGGTCCCTAAAGAGAACTAATTCTCTTTTTATTTGTACAGGGCAACATTGATGATAAAGGATATTGGGACAGTGGTTGCTCTAGACGCATGAATGGCAACATATCTTACCTTTCTGAGTATGGGCCCTATGATAGAGGATATGTGTCATTTGGACATGGAGGTGGAAAGATTACTGGTAAAGGAACAATTACAACTGGTAAACTTGAATTTGAGAATGTTTATTTTGTGAAAGAACTAAAGGATAATTTGTTTAGTGTGTCTCAAATTTGTGACAACAAAAATAGTGTTATGTTCACTGACTCAGAGTGCCTTATGTTGGGAAAAGATTTAAGGTTGATGATTCTCATTTGTTGCTTAGGACCCCTAGACAACATAATATGTATTCCATTGACCTAAACAATATTATCCCTCATAAAAACTTGACTTGTTTGATTGCCAAGGCCTTTGTGGATGAAAGTATGATGTGGCATAGAAGATTAGGTCATCTGAATTTTAAAACCATGAATAAGTTGGTTAGGAATAATCTGGTTAGAGGTTTGCCTTCCAAAAGTTTTGAAAATGACCATACCTGTGTTGCTTGTCTCAAAGGAAAGCAGCATAAGGCTTCTTGTAAGACCAAGTTAGTGAACTCTGTCTCTAAGCCCCTTCACACTTTGCATATGGATTTGTTTGGACCTACTTCTGTCAGTAGTCTTAATCATAAATGGTATTGCTTAGTTGTGACTGATGATTTTTCTAGGTTTACTTGGACTTTCTTTCTAAAATCTAAGGATGAAACAGGTAGCATTCTTAGGAATCTTATCACAGAGATAGAAAATCTAAAAGACCTTAAAGTGAAAATAATCAGGTGTGATAATGGGGGTGAGTTTAAGAAAAGAGAGATGGATGAATTCTGCACTAAGAAAGGTATTAAAAGAGAGTTTAGTAATGCTAGAACCCCTCAGCAAAATGGTGTTACTGAAAAAAGGAATAGAACTCTCATTGAAGCTACAAGGACTATGTTAGCTGATGCTAAACTCCCTGTTACCTTTTGGGCTGAAGCAGTTAGCACTGCTTGTTATGTTCAAAACAGGGTTTTGGTTAACAAGTCCCAAAATAAGACACCTTATGAATTGTTTAATGGTAGATCTCCTGCTATAGGATTCTTAAGACCATTTGGGTGTCATGTCATGATCCTTAATACCTTGGACCACTTAGGCAAGTTTGATGCTAAAGGAGATGAAGGTTATTTTGTTGGATACTCCCTATCTAGTAAAGCATTTAGGGTATTTAACAAGAGAACCAAGAAAGTAGAAGAAAACCTGCATGTGGATTTCTTAGAAAATAAACCCATTGAGAAAGGAGCTGGCCCTAATTGGTTATTTGATATTGATTCTCTAACCAATTCAATGAATTATGTGCCAGTTGTTGTTGCAGGAACATCTTCTACTAACATTTCAGGTACAAAAGAAGATGCTAATCAAGCTGTGAAGGATAATGTGTCCTCTCTAAGATTCATTGCTCTGCCAAATTGGTTTCATGATGCTCATATGGAAACCTCCAATGATTCTGTGAGGAACAGTGAAGCAAATGATGATCCTCAAAAGGAGCAAGATGGTACTGCTGATGTATCTGAAAGCAGTGGAAACACCAATCCCACTGCTAGCTCAAAAGACTCCTTAGCTGATCAAGTGGAGCCTATTTTATCACCAACAGTGAATCTAAAGTTCCCACTGTTAGTTCATCGGTACTAACTGTTAGTACAAATGTCTTGGATAGTGAGTCTCTTGAGCTTCTTGCAAGCCCAACAGTGGAAACTGCAGTTCCCACTGATAGTACACCTATTCCAACTGGTAGCAAATCTATCCCTCCTATAACCTCAAGTCTTCCCAAGATCATTTCAAGAGGAGGATCAAGCTACTCAGAGCCATTGTCATTAGGTAATGTGATGAGAGATTTCTTTGGGGATACAACTAGTTTGACTGAAGTGGAAGCTGACATAAGCAACATGGAGACTGACATACAAGTCAGTCCAACCCGTACTCTCAGAATTAATAAAGACCATCCAAAAAGTCAGATAATTGGTCCCATTGATACTCCTGTTCAAACCAGACATAAGGCCAAGAATGTAGAAGAACAAAGCTTCATAGCTACAATTCACCAAAAGATTAATCCTGATCTCCTACAGTATTATCTATTTTCATGTTTTTTGTCTCAAGAAGAACCCAAGAAAATTGTTGATGCTCTCAAAGATGAAAGTTGGGTAGAAGCTATGCAAGAAGAGCTTCTATAATTTTAGATTCAGAATGTTTGGGTCTTGGTTGACTGTCCTAAAGGGGTAAGGCCTATTGGAACGAAATGGGTCCTCAAAAACAAGAAAGATGAAAGGGGAATTATAATTAGAAACAAGGCCAGGCTTGTGGCACAAGGGTATACTCAGAAAGAAGGAATTGATTATGAAGAAATCTTTGCACCAGTTGCAAGGATTGAGGCTATTAGATTGTTCTTAGCATATGCTTCATCTATGGGATTTACAGTATACCAAATGGATGTTAAAAGTGCTTTTCTGTATTGGACTATTGATGCAGAGGTTTATGTGATGCAACCTCCTGGCTTTGAAGATCCTGAGTTCCCAGATAAAGTTTACAGGGTAGAAAAGGTTATGTATGGACTCCATCAAGCACCTAGAGCTTGGTATGGTACTCTGTCTAAATATTTATTGGCTAATGGCTTTCAAAGAAAGAATCAAAAAGTGGATGATGACAAAGAAACAAACAGAGTTTAACAGTGTATGGAATCATTCCAGGGAGTGAAGAAAGAGTATCAATTGATGCTATTCCTTTAGCTGTTAAGTCTCCAAGTATTGTTGTCTGGAAGATTCATAAAGAAGGAAGAAAAAGCTATTATCAAATAATAAGAGCTGATGGAAAGTCTCAAATGTACATGATCTTTAGTCACATGCTTAAAAGTTTTGACAGGGAAGATTTGGAAGATTTGTACAAGTTGGTAAAAGCTAAATATGAGTCAACAAGACCAGTGGAAGACTTGGATTTGGTATTATGGAATGATTTGAAAATAATGTTTGAACAACATATAGAAGATAATATATGGAGAAATCAGCAAGACTACAAAGTGTTGAGTTGGAAGTTGTATGACTCCTGTAGAGTACATTTCTTGAGGATGCAACGTATGCAGATTTATATGTCGGTAGAGAAGAAGTATCCTCTTACACCATCTACACTTTCAATGATGTTGGAAAAGAAGCTTATGATTGATTATGAAAGTGAAATGGCTTATCAGCTTCTTAAATTCATCATAAAACAGCTTAAGAAGTAAAGAAGTGTTTGGAAGCATCCTCCTGGTGTTGATGAAGCTTTAAATGAAGAAACTTGATGATTTTGAAGAAGAATATCAAGTTTAAGGGAGGATTGTTGGGATTAAAAGTCTTCTTGATGTTGTTTGAATTACTGCTGCTTATGTTTTTATTAATGCTGCTCAGCTGGAGTTAGTACTGCTAGTGAAGATTTAGTGCTGCTCATGAACTTCAAAGAAAATATGCTAAGTGTTTATTACTGCTAGTACACAGTTAGTACTGCTAGTACAAAGTTAAGACTGCTTAGTTGAAGTTAATGCTGCTAGTGAAAGTTACTACTACTAGTACAAAGACTGCTTGAAGTTAATGCTACTGAAGAGTTACTACTGCTCAAGAAAATATTCTAAGTAGTTAGTACTGCTAGTATTAAGTTAGTACTGCTAGTGTAAGTTAGTACTGCTTACTTGATATGTATTAGTTATTTATAGAAAAGATTTTATATACTT